>WSYH01001282.1:9859-72978 GCA_036426205.1 Ascaphus truei | reverse complement strand
GGGTGGTACGGGGTGGTACGCGATTTAGAAATGTTCAGTAGAGTTAGCAATTCTTTGATTAGCGTACTTTCAAAGTCCCTGCCCTGATCAGAGTGGAGGCGATGGGGTAACCCATAATGAATGAAATATTTCTCCCACAGGACTCGGGCCACCGTTACGGCCTTCTGATCTTTCGTAGGGAATGCTTGAGCATACCTGGTGTAATGGTCAGTGATCACCAGTACGTTGCTAATGCCTCGACTGTCAGGCTCAATACAGAGAAAATCCATACACACCAGATCCATGGGGCCCGAACTTTTCAAGTGTGCCATGGGAGGCGCCCTGGTAGGCAGTGTTTTCCTCTGTAAGCAGCGGTTACATTTTCGACAGTGATGTTCCACGGACTCCCTCATCCTAGGCCAGTAGAATCTATCCTGTAGTAGCCCGAACGTTTTATCGATGCCCAGATGGCCATGGTCATCGTGGAGAGCCTGAAGGACCATGTTCCTCAAGCGCTCCGGCAGGAACAGCTGACGGCGGTCGGGATGGTTGTGATATGGGGTCACCCGATATAACAAACAATTGTCCATCTCGAACTTCCCAAACTCATTCAACAGGAGTTTCACCAGGTTCTTGGGGGCCTGCTTGAGTATAGAGGGATTTTCCTGTTGTACGGACTGACGGGCCAGCTCCACTATCGGGTCTTGAGTCTGGTAATGTACTAGATCCCTCCACGAGATGATATTATCTTCCGTGATATTCATCCCTTCTCGACCCTGATAGGCCCGGGGAATAGCTCGCGAGTGACATCCTAAAGAATCAGCAACCCGTAGTTCCGAGAATGCCACTTGATTATCGACTACCGCCGCCACAGAACAGAGGGCCCGGATGCCGGGACCCGGGATTTCTTCCCACACTCCCTCATCAGGGTGGGATTGAAGGCCTGGTCGACGGGACAGGGCGTCGGCCCCTATGTTGGTGGGTCCCGGTTTGTATTTGAGACTGAAACTATAGTTGGCTAGGGCGGCCAACCAACGGTGTCCCGTGGCATCCAATTTGGCGGACGTATTTATATAGGTCATGGGGTTATTGTCCGTGCATACTTCGAACTGTACCCCATACAGGTAGTCGTGCAGCTTGTCCACCACTGCCCACTTTAGGGCCAAGAACTCCAGCTTATGGACCGGGTAGTTCTGCTCGCTGGGGGTCAAGCTTCTGCTCGCATACGCCACTGGGCGAAGTCCCGTCTCGTACTTTTGATGCAGGACGGCTCCCAGCCCACTGAGGCTGGCGTCCACATGCAGGACGTATTCACGCTCCGGGTCTGCATAGGCCAGGACTGGGGCCTGAGTGAGGCTGGCTTTTAAGTTCAGGAAGGCCTGTTCACATTCCGGGGTCCATTTTTCCCCAAAGGGTGTTTGCGCCGTGACCCCCTTTCGTTCTGTCTCTCCCGGGTAGATCTTTAAAAGATTGTTTAATAACTTGGCTTTGCTGGAATAACCTTCCACGAACCGCCGGTAGTAACCACAAAATCCCAAGAAGGACCGCAACTCTTGGACATTATGGGGTCTAGGCCAATTCACCACAGCCTCTATCTTCCCTGGATCGGTGGATACTCCTTCAGCCGATACGATGTGACCCACATACGTCACGGAGGATCGACAGAACTTGCATTTGTCCAGAGACAGTTTGAGGCCCTCCTCCTGAAGTCTATCCAGCACCTTCATCAGCCTCTCGGAGTGTTCCTCTAGGGTCCGCCCGAACACTATAATGTCATCCAGGTACACCAAGCATTCTTGCGGGTTCAGGTCTCCGAGGGTCTTCTCCATTAATCTCTGGAACGTGGCCGGGGCCCCGCAGATCCCTTGTGGCATGCGGGTGAATTGGTAAAATCCTAATGGGCAGATGAAGGCCGTCTTTTCTTGGTCTTCCTGGCCCATGGGTACTTGATAGTACCCGGACCTGAGATCGAGCACACTGAACCATTTACTTCCCGTCAGAGCGTTCAAGAGATCCTCGATTCGGGGCAGCGTGTACTGATCGGGGATGGTGCGGTTATTCAGGGTTCTGTAATCCACACAGAGACGGACCGTCCCGTTCTTCTTGCGGACTACCACGATGGGTGAGGCGTAAGGGCTACGAGATCCTTGCACGATGCCAGCCTTCTCCATCTCGGCAAGTAATCTCCTTACTTCTTCGACGTCCCGGGGTGCGAGCCGGCGGGAGCGCTCCCGGAAGGGGGTAGCGTCACTCATGCGGATGGTATGGTGGGCACTGCGACTGCACCCCACATCCATATCACTAGTGGAGAACACGCTCCTTCGGTCTTGTAGCTCGACTTGCAGTCTCTTCCTCCATTCATCCGGGAGCGGAGAGTCGCCGAAGTCGAATTCCAACAATGAATCAGAGGTAGGAGGAGAGTACTTGGGTCGTTTTGTCGAGGCCTTCTCCTCAGGAGTCACGGGGTATATTCTTCCCAGCATCTGGCGCCAATCAATAGTCATGTGATACGGGGAGATATTCTGCACGTACACCCAGGTGCGATCCGGAATCTTCCCGGGCCACTTCTTTACGGAGGCGAGTACTTCGTAGCCCAACCGTTGTTCGTCTTGGGCCACACTTTCCACGGCGAAGAGCTGATCCTCCGGCCGTCGCCGGGGATAGTGGCAAGCAGCGACCATCATTCGTCCTTCCCCCGGGGGAATTTGAGTCAGTCCCCATTCTTGACTGTAAGGACAGCTCAGGATTTCCTCTTCGGTCGCAATTTTACCGCAGACCTCTTGGAGGGCGGGGCAGGCGGCTAGGGCCAGCAGCGGGGCTTCTCCCGCTTCTTGCAAAAATCTGCAGAACACCGCACGCACAATGTCTGCGTTGGTCCCCAAGATGATGGGAGCGCTGGGGTGATACTGAGGCTCGGGGCACACTAAGGCCTCCACTTCCATGGGATGATGTTTACCAGTGTTCAGTTGGGGAATATCCAACTGCACCTTTACTACTCCGTCTATGGGGTAATCTTCATGACTCAATCCCCTTAGTCGCAAGGCATTAGCAGAGAGCAACGGTAATCGCTGTAGGTGTTGGTCGTAGAAGGGCCGGTATACGATGGTCACCTGGGATCCTGTGTCCAGCAAGGCGGCAGCGTAGATGCCCTCGATAACTACCCGAATAATGGAGGCGGGGCCGATTCGGTTGCTTGGGGACGGCGGCGACGCCTCTCCATCCTCCAGGGTCTTGCACGGCATCGACTGCGCTGGCCTGGACGCCGTTTTCCGCAAGGTGGGGCAACGGGCACGCAGATGTCCCATCTTTCCACACGCGTAGCACTGCGTTTGGCTGAGGTAATTCTCGCCTCTCCCGGTTGGTGAACGTCGCCCGGTCGGGGGACGAGATCTGGGCGTCACTGGTGCGTCGGCATCTTCGGGGTCGGGCTCCCCAGGTTCGGGCACGTCGGCCTTGGGTTCCACCTTCTTGACGTCCTTACTTCCGGACTGGGGTTTTTTTCCCAGTGGCTAGGTCGCGTCCTAACAACACCGTCTCGTGCGCTTGGACTCGGTCCATTAGGTCGTGAAACGACAAGGCTTGCCCGGGCGTTAGGCAGCTACTGACCCGCACCGACACGGGGTGCAGGGGTAGGAGCCCCCTCAACAGCTGGGTGGTGCGCAGTCCATTGGCTTCCATTCTCGGTAGCACGCCTTTCCGCACTAGGTTCCATAAGTCCAGGTGTAGTCGCCTGAGGAAGTCGGATACCATCTCCCCTTCCTTCTGGGCTAGCGCATGGAATTTGGCCATCAGCGCATAAGTATCCACCGGAGCCCCATACGCCTTTGTCAGGCAGTAGATGAGATCTGCTGCATCAGCCTCCGGGTTGTCATCCCGGTAGTAGTGCACCATGTGGGACGCAGGGGGTCGTAAGCACTCAACGATGCGTTGTCTTCGGACCGCGTCCGTGCAGGTCCATTCAGGC
The DNA here is from genome assembly GCA_036426205.1 of Ascaphus truei. NCBI lineage: Eukaryota > Metazoa > Chordata > Amphibia > Anura > Ascaphidae > Ascaphus > Ascaphus truei. The sequence goes on along the minus strand of WSYH01001282.1, from coordinate 69,035 downwards.
AGCACCTGTTCGGTGTGATCCAACCAGTCCTCTATTCCTACTTCCCCTTGGGGTGTGGGTTTCTCACCGGAGAAGGCCTTTAACTTCCTATATTGAAGCGACTGGGTGGTATTGTGGAGAGCGGCTGTTATGGCGGGAATAGAGGTGTCTCCCGGTAAGTTATCCCCGACTGCAGGGTAAGCGTCCAGTCTGGATATGCTAAGGCGGTTGAGGCCGGGCCGCAGGCCGGACGGGGTGGATGAAGAGCCTAGGCTCAGGGCTGCCGGCCAGCGAGGTTGCAGACCACGGTCAGGGGAGTGGTCTAGGCCCCCGGTTGCCGCACCTAAGATGGGGGTGTACTCTCTCTGTGGGGTGGAAGTGGCTAACGGTTCAGAGGTGTCCACTTGGACTAGGGGGCAGCGTACCCCTGGGGCCTCGGGTAGCAGCAGTACACGGGGCAGTGCCTCGGGGCATATTTCTTGTTCAGTGGCGTACAAGACCCGGCCCAAGGCCTGGTCGCGGTCATAGAAATGGTCTTGCACTTGGGCCGTGTGCAGGAGGAGAACTACTGACCTGTTCGGATTACGTGTTTAAGACACCGTAAGCTATTCTCTCATGGCGCACAGCGGGGAATCGTGGCCTCAGCGCGAAACCACGATTCAGGGGAAACCCGCGCCGCTGGGCCCATTTACGCACTCGAGTAGCGGCCCCCGAGGGCACCGACCATTTCACTTTTTCGCGTGGGTTGGTGTTGCTAGTGCGAATTGAAGAAAAAAAAATGTGTGGGGGCACCCTCAGGTCTAAGATCTCACTAGCGCCTCCCAATAATAAGCGCCTCTTTTTGTGAACCAATGCACAAAAGAACTATTGATGCTGGAGTGCCATATTTAACCTGCGTGCTCCCAGGACTCTAAAGCCTCCGCTGTGGAGGGAGCCTTGGGGCTTAGCCTGTAGTTAACCCTCGTCTGTAACGTCGGTGGGCTGGAACACAGGTTTGGAGGACCGGAGGGAGTGTGCCGGGGCCGCACGCGATGGAAAGTGGAGAGGAGGGTGTGCGGTGTGCGAAGATGAGGACCGCACCACGCGGAGCGGGTGGACCACGGGGGGGGTAAAGGGGGTGCTGGGCGGCGCAAAAAACAAAATAAGATCCCACATTGGAGAGAATCTAACCCCATGAGTATAAAACATGACAACTGTATTTGCAACAAGCAACCTTTACTATGCTTAACTAAATATTGAAACCCAACATTCCTGAACAATACATAGAAGTCTCCTTAGCGTTTAACTCAATCTCCACATTTCACACTGTGGTGCTCGGCCACACCTTTGAGGGGGGAATTGTCTGTACACAGGGGCTCCTGCCACTCTCCCATAGTAGTAAGGTCTGTAACTACTTCTATCTGTGTAGTCATCAGTGCTGAGGCACCTCCATATGGCCCCTCCCCTAGTTATTTAGTGGTAGGTGCCGGTGACTCAGCGCTACTGGGTGGACACCGTGTAGAATGCACATATAATTCACCAACACGATAACCTCCCCCGGTCACTCACTGGTGACCACAAGACTAGAAATGAACCCTCTCGCTTTCAGCAGAGTGTCGGGCCTGAGTAACGTTGCTGCCAGACCTATTGCCAGCCCGACACTCTCGTATCGCCCCAGTTGCGGTCTGTTCCCCACCCTACCACTGCTGGCGTCCTCAGTCGAATCATAACTCCCATAAGGTTAGTACGACTAAACGTACTCCCAGACATATCTGTAACCAAGCCCGCACTAATGGGATAAGTCCCTAACTGAGCTAATGGCGATCCCTTCACAAAAGTACGGCAACCCTAACGATGCCATTGGTAATGCTTCCTACTTGGCTGGGTAACTGTTCCTCAGCCTAGCGGAAGGTCACTGACCCTCCGCTATCCACCTAGCCACACGAGGCTCCGCCACTTCCTCCTTCACCTCTCACTCCCGTAAGTCTCCCACCCAGAGCCCACACGAGCTCCTGTCTCTCTATGCCAGAGTTCGCATACCCTATTGGTCCGGTCGATCGCTCCGACTTGACTTCTACCACAGTTTCTACAGTTTCAGAGTGCAACCCCCAAAGTCCCTCCAGATTGGTTGGCCCTTTCGCGCGCTTTTATACTTCCCTCGCGCATGCGCAAATTGGCTACAGACTTATTCACGGGATCATGACCTTACTGGCAAAAGAACAGTATGGCGCTTCTTTGTTAGTGGTCAACACAGCGCGGGAACCCGCATATATATGCCTTACCTCATCCTTAACCAACCGTAAGATCATTACATGGGCCTGCCAAGCCCAGTAAACAGTAAGTTATTAATGGGCAACACGCCCCCAGTATACAGTAAATCAATTAATGGGGTCAGCCACAGTAAATAAAGTAAGATCATTAATGGGGACAGCCCAGTATAACAACAGTAAATCATTAATGGGGCACCCGTAGAACAGAATATTATTAATGGGATAACCAGTATAAACAGTAAGATTTTAATGGGACAAATTGTTTTCCAGTTTCAATATCCCAAACCATTTATTTCATGTTTCATCATGCGAAGCTCGCATGATATATTATGCTCTGGGGTAACATCAGTAATGATTTTCTGATTGTTTGATAATATGAATGATTTTCTCTTTGCCGTTCAGGTATCTCGGATAAACAATTCAAACATATTGCTCTGTTATAAGAGCCCCACTCTGCTGTCAGACCTTACAATTATGAGGAATTCAGATTGACAAAAGAAGCCAAACTACCTCCTAGAGACAAAATAACCCGAGGTAACGCCTTCTTCCCGTGCACCTCTCCATGAACCTCTTGTTGAGAGACATTGAGATCAGCACATTTACCGCACATCTACAGTATCTGACTTCTGTCTCACAACTTGTTGTATGAAGCCCAGCACCGAAACCTCCAAACGTTTATCCACCGCACTGCCTCCACAGCACATACAGTACTATCAGCCCATGGTAGCTTCTGAAGAGCAAAAGGAACTTTTATTGGGCAGCTGCTTTGAAACCATCAGCTCTTATGCTTGCATATTTTATGACATTGTTGTCTTTGACAATTCAGATAAAACCTATATTTTGTATGAGCAGAAAAAACACTTCTCACGCTCAAAATATGCGATCAATCCATTAATGCCAACGATGCCCCATGGAGGGAACGTTCTTTTTTAAACTCGGCCGGCCCCAATTCATGAATATAGCACTAAAGGAATAAAAGATGAGAACTGCCACTAAATCAAATCATCGTGGCTTATAGACATAAAAGGGCCCTTAGCTTGAAGCGCTGTTATTGCTGTTTATCCCTTTGCACTGGTTTGGATAGTGCGCGTCACAACATTTGTACCTTACATTTTTTATTCCTGCGATCATTCTGCTAACTACCTGAATTGGTCCCTTTTGGTAGAATGAGAAGATACCTTCCCCTGTGTCTGTCCATTAAATATATACCATTTTCCGAGCGCAAACCCTGTTGGCAAGTGGCAAGCTTTCTTACATAACAATGGGTTATAGTATATATATTCTGCAATTCCTCCTTTTTGTAAACCTGAACATTACGTATTTAATGCATCAATAACGTTATAAAATTGTAGCTCTGTAACAGTGCACAAATGTTATAATTGAATGATAAGGATATTTTTTTGTTAGATTTTTGTTCATTTGTTGTGACTTGGGGAATTTGTCTTTAAGGCAGCATTTATTTCTGTGTTTTCCCTCTTTTTTCTTCCCGAATGTATGTACTGTTAAATGAACAAAAATGTATGAGGGTCTATTAGCAAGGCAATTTGGGTGAAAACCGGAAAGCATTTTCATCCTGCACTTCGTGAGATCACAGTACCAACAGGGAGAAATTACTCATCTTCATCATGAACACCAACCTTTTCTCTATGGTTGCCGCTACATAATACCTTAGTAGTTTGTAAAATGTAATCTGTGTGTAATTTGCAAACACATCCATCAGGGGGGGGGGCCCTCTCTTAAGCAATTTGGCATTACAACATAAGCAGTACTAGTCTTTTAATTGGCGCTACGGCAAGATTTCCAAAAGTAGTCTGAGTTTTCTTACGCTGCAGGCGTACAGATAGACTTTGGGAAGTGTGGGACCCCTTACAAATCACACGTTCGGGGCTACAGCACGTCGATTTAACAACTGAACCCTTCAGTTCAAATCTTTCTTCATTTGTAGATATTCTTCGGGATTTTTTTTAAGGTTCTCTCCATCGTGATGGCTCCAGCCAATAGTTATTTCTGAAAACCTTATAAAATTCTTCAGCAAAGAATTTGTTACAAAATGTTCACGAATAGCAGCCGTGTTTCAGTGCTGCGGAAGAACGCAAAACGCGTGTGTTGTTCAGATTTCTTGCGGTCTGTGGTTGTTAAACTGTCTTCATTAAAAAACAAAAAACAAAACAATTTATTTTAAATGCCAATTTTATGTTAAATGCCAATAATAGTATGTTGTCATTCAAAAAATGCTAAGTTGCCTTAATGTCAACTTTTCCTGTTTCTCCCATTTTCTGACATATACAGTATCATGGCCGAGAGGCCACCAAACCCCGAGTGCCACGTTTCCCCTGGTGGTCTGTTGGAACACCAACGCGCAGTGCAGCCGAGGGTGCCGTACCGTTCACAGCGGTGCGCAAACTGGGGGGGGGGGCAAAACTTTTTTTTGGGGGGGGGCGCAGGCCCCTTACCTTACCGCGGCTTTCCATGTCCACACGTCTCCAGGACAACACGCGTCAATGCGCTGTGGTCATGTGACGTGATGTCACGTGGACCCCGAGGCATCATTTGATACCGCGGGGGGCGTGACACTGGGGCCGTGCAGTAAGTTTTGCGCACCCCTGGCCTGTCCCTAACAGAATCCAATGTGCATCTCGTTTTTTATATGCACACTATGTATGCACAGTCTCTCATTACTGTTGTGTATTAGACTTTGTTGGATGAACACAAAGGACTAGGTCAGACACCGCTGCTGCTTGCTATTTTAGTTTATTTATAAAAATGTTTCCCCCAGGAAGTATACAGGTGTGAGAGTTAACTCTCGTTTTCACTATGTCCTGGGGCACCAAGGTTTATAACAATACATGGTTTACTTAAAAGAACCCGGGTTATACAGTCAAATGCACAGACATTCCATGAACGAAGACGCTGCTATTGAACAAAACTTGAACGTTTTTCCAATGAAGAGTTTTGGTGGGAAATGATGATGTACTTCTCATAATAGGGTATGGTGCACACAAACACCTGTACAGTGTGTAGATTTATATACATGTTTTTTTCAGATAAACACTTTATCAAATCATTACCTACTCGCCTGTGGCAGAAGCAATTTCAACGATACCTTTGACAGGGCTGCTTGCAACTTTTGTAGAAAGTTAAATGCAATGTTTGCTTTCTGATCAATTGTCACGCACTTTATCTTTGTTTCTTGTCTTTTTTTTTGCTGGGCCCACAATCTTTTTTTTTTTGTTTTGTTTCCTCCTTTTAACCTGAAACTTTACTAACCTTTTAAGGTGTGTCCTGAGGTCAGTCAGTACACATACAGGTCTGGTTGGTGTTAAACACAGTTTGAGTTACCCAGCCATGGCATCTCTGTTAAAAAGGAAAAAGGGCGTTTCCTTCCTGCATATACCATCCAGGGTGGATTATACCATGTTATAGAGGGGGGGGAATGAAAGTAAGTGATACTGATGTCATTTATTTTACAGAGTACGACATGCATGTGCGATGTTTGTAAAAGGTTACTGTTTTTTGGGGGGGCTTTTTGCTATAAAATGGTCTGTTGTGTGAAGTGGTGCCCCGAGAAAATGACGCCAAAGGAAAGTACAGCTCACCCCTAACAGGCTAAGATACCAGTTTCCTGACCAAACAAGGGCTTATCGTCAGAATAAATTGGGTGCAGGGCGGAGGTAATTAGCTGAGGATGACAGAGGGGATTGTAGCCACTGGGGACGTTGAGCCCAGCCCAAGACCCATACGTGGAAGCAGGTTAAGATCTGGGAGCGGAAGGAAGGGAGGGACCTTCTGAAGTGGCTGGTGGGGGGTCCAACAGCAGAACAAGAGCCCAAAAAAAAAAGCGGCGACAGGAGATGGAAGAGAAACAGAGCAGCGGCTACAGGAGATGGGAATAGAAACGGGAGAGACGTATGGATGAGATGCAGCGGCGATGGGTCCACAATAGGCACAGGAGAGTCTTATGGATGAATATGCAGCAATCGCAGACACAGCATATGACGGACATGATGACGCTCCTTCAATCAGGAACCATAACACCTGCACCGTGGGCCTATCAATCCCCAAAGGAGATCAATCTTGAAATAAACTGAGCCCTGAGTATGACATTGAAGCTTTTTCTTGTCATGTTTGAGAGGGGGTGGCCAGAGCCAGTCATTGGCCAAGATCACCATGGGTAATGAGGCAGGCCCACGTCCTGACCGGGAAGTCTTCTATTTTCCTACAGTTCTCTAAAGACAGTCCAGGGGATGCCGAAGCCTACGATATGCGAAAGGGCCCATTTACAGGCGATATAACACCAAAAACCCTGGACTTCATGGCAAAGATTCGCAACCTCCGCTATAATTACTTCAGAAGGACCACGGGAGACTTGCCAAATTGATGGATCTTGTGAATAGTGGATTGGGGCCGACCGAGAAGACAAAAGAGAGATTTTGGAGCTATTTGTCTGAGCAGTTCCTGGAAATTCTGCCACCAGGTGCGCGACTGTGGGGCAGGAACATCGACCTACCCAAAACTGGGATAAAGTCATAGACCTGGCTGAGACTATTGGGCACTCCAGGAACATTAGAGAAGACCAGTGTTAGATCTCTCCCCCCCTCAATCACATGCACTAGGTACGGGAATCTTATTTAGACAGGGGCTGGCGAGCTCCACTATACAGAACCGAGTATGGCCATCAATCTGTAAACCGGACACATAGCAGAATATTGCCGACAAGGGAACAATGTGCCAAGTACTGATGATCACGCAATGTTGGGGGATTCATTAAGAGTGAACCATTGGAAGGGAAAATGTGGAAGGCCCTCATATACACTGGGAAGTGACAAGTACTTTGTTAAAGACGGACACTTTCTAAAGGATACCGGTGGGCTCTCTGAACATACAATGTGGTCCTGTACTTATAAGCGTTGTCCAATCATCTCGCTGCCTATCACGTTGGTACATTTACACATGTATACAGGCCGGGGTAGAAGAAATATGCCCTACATGATGTTCTGGGGCGGACTTTTCCCGGTCTGGTAGGACTATTGACACACTGTCAGCAGTTACCCAAAATGGCCCAAGCGAAGAAGCAGTGCGTTAAAGGGAAGGACTGTCCTTGAGGACCATTCTTTGGAGGGGGGCTTTTTCCCTTTTCCTCACCCCAGTATCTTTGGTGAAGAATGGGAGAGGCAGGAAATCCGTATGAAAAAAAAAGAAGACAAAGCGCATCGGTCCTAGAGAATTATGGGTGCAGGACTTGGACGAGGTCAATAATGGTTTTGGGGCAAGGATATTGTAAGGCGCAAAAAGCAGGAGGACAGCTCCACTTAACCCTTTTTTTCCAGTCAGGTGGGTATCCCAGACTGAAGAGATGAGCGAGTTTGGGCCTATCCGCACATCATATGTATTACGGCAGGTGTATTAACCAGGGTCCCGCAAGATCCTCAGTCTTCTTTTGCAGGTGGACGGTCATGGTGCCAAAAGTTTTTTTTTTTTTTATTTCGGAAGAGATTCTTCGGTTGGCACATGAATGTTCCCATGGGGGGTCATATGGGCAAGACCAAGAACCTATGTAGAATATTAATGCATTTCTTCTCTGGGCCTAAAGTACATAAGGATGTGGGAAAATATTGTTGCCTCTTGTGGCCCTATACCAACATGGGGCCGGGCCCCAGTAAACCTCATGGATCGTGGGAATTTATCCCTAATACTGGTAGTTGGTGAAGCTTTTGACCGGGTGGCCCTGGAAGTGGGGGTACCTTTACCCAAAAGTTCTAAGGTAATCATTTAACTTGGTACAGAATGTGCTTATTTAGCCCCCCGCAACTATGTCTGAGTAGAATTAAACGCTAAGCATTAGACTTTGAAGATCGAACAGCTCGCGAATGCCACTTGGAGTGTGTTTTGTCAGGTTTCCGGCTGTGGAGTACGCACAGTATAGCCCGCTTAATAACTGTGCTAGATTACGAGCGCCTTCAAAATTACATCACATTGCAGGAAACAAATAAAAAATACTGCACCGTCTTGTCCAGGCACTGTGGTGGCTCTAGATTGGCTGCCGATATGGCCCTGTCATATGGAGTAATATAGGCGGCCGTGTCCCGAACGTTATAGCTTGTCGTAAGGTGGGGTCGTCACAATATCCTGTCGGCAGCAACAGCGGTTAGGTCAGTCAAAATTGCAGCTGGAAATGGGTTTGGGGTAATTCGCGAGTGGCTCATTCCCACCCCTCGTGTTCATTCTGACGAAAGATTTTTACTATACGGATACTTCAGATTTGATCAGGGGTCAAAGTTTATGTAAATTTAATGAAAAGGTGTATCAATTGTTGGGAATCCCAGACCTACGTACATACTGTGCGCCTCACAAAATACACAGAAATTTTGAGTGGGTTGAATTTCTTTACAACCATCGCTTAATAGGATCTGCATTAGTGTGAATTTTCAACTGTTGTGTGTTGAATATATAAATATTCACAATACTGTAACGGGATCACTTAAAATATGACAAAATGACAAAAAGAGTGGCTAAACGTTATAAATCAAATCATTTTTTTGGCCACCCGTGGTGGCTAGCTGAGCAGGAGGGTGTGGGCAGTTACAGGGGCGCACGGGTTTCTTAAAAACACATACGACCCGAGTAAATATGTGTAATGTGCGGCGCTCAGCACGAATCATCCATTGCATGGTTGCCGGGTGTACATTATTGGTTGGTCGGTTCGGCGGAAGATAAGGTAGCACACGATATAGAGTCCGCCTCTTGCATATAAAAACTACCAAACGTGGAGACACAACCACCATGTGTGCTCCAGTAGCAAAGCGACATTGAACCAAGTCCAGGCCTTGCACGAAGGGACGGAGAAAAGGAGGGAGAGGCGGGGGTTAGTGTGCACAGTGATTCCTCCTTGCGCGACGACAGTCTGGAATATGATAATCTTGGGTCTGGGCTGCCGCTCACAGATTTGACCAAAAAAAAATTGAGTGCTGCTTCTCTAGGCAGGAACCTGCAAAGAAAGCACAATGTGAGTGGGGTCGTTTGAATAATTGTCTACAGTACGATGTTCAGGGTCAAAAAAAGTGGATTCCTGAACAGGGGAAGTATGACACAACCAGAAGACAAATAAGGCAATCCATTTGACGTCCTGTCGTCCAAATGACATATCATGTAGTAGCATGATAAATGCGGTGACAGACTGGTACCACTCGAATGCCAAAGAAAAACATGGGGTATGAGGAAAACAGAGTGAAATAATGAGAGTTATGTCAGCGCTGAAAAAAAAGGAGATGAGCCAGAATTACACCAGCACAGGCAAAAGAGCTAGTAAATAGGAAGTGAGGGACATCATTTTTTGATCCTGGACTGCTCATACACCACCAGAACGTGTAAAAGGTGTAATAATGTTAACGAAACAAGAGAATGTGAAGTCACCAGGGAGGACCTAAGGTGAGGTGTATTATCCGAAAAATGGATGCCGTGTAAACAGACGGGAACATATGTGGAGAAGGGTGGAGGAATAAAAAGAATAGGCATGCCAGGGTGGGCAAAAGGAGAATAGTTGTGAATAAGTATGACCAAGGCCGGGACGAGAAGAAGTGAACTACAAGCGATTGTGCCTATACATACACCAGTAACGGGATACAGCTAAGCTGGCAGAAGCAGTAGAAAAATGCGCAGGTGCTTAACGCCATAAACCATTAGTGGAGAAAGTTCATTGTGACGGAGAACGCTGGGCGGTATGTGGACACCGGATAGACGCTACAGAGAAGTAGAACTAGTACACTCAAAGCAGTCACAGGACTATATCAATGCCATCGACGCCACCGTCTGTAGTGTCAGCGCATGTTCAAACTAGTTAACTTGGGGTCAAAGAGGTGGGAGTGTGGTGCGAAACGCGTGCTGGGACGAGAGTATAAGGGTAGGTGGTCCTCCTTATGAGAGCTCGGATCCTCCCGAGGAGAGTGTGAACCCTGATATGGCCCCCCTCCGTTGAAAGGCATATCAGAAGTAATTTAATCACAATTTGGAGAAGTAATGAAGAAAGGCAGGACCAATGTTACATGCGCTGGGGCGCGATGCGCTGCTGTGTGAGGGCATCGTAGGGTCAGACCAAAACTAGATTTCAAAACAACAGTCTAAAGAACGTACTGCGGGGTGCATGATAAACGAAGATCCCTATAAAAATATGCCCTCGATTATCAGGAAAGGAGATCAAATTGGGCAAGCTGTGCTACACATCGTGACACACCCCTAGGTACCCTCTTACAAAACTATAGCATAACTGGCAATTTATATGATTTCTGTCAGTGTAGAGTCAATACCAGATCGAGCGCGTGATGTTTTGTGGTACACATAGTGCTTAAGAGTTAGGGGATGTGATGACCTGTTGTGATCTAAGGGCTGGTCTCTGTTCACGTTGTGTACGTAGTAGAAGAGGAGAGCGTCCACACCAATACGGCATTCATGGGATGTGTTGATGACGTTTCTTCACATGCACAGGTGGCAGCACCACTTTTTAATTTAGTCTTTCTGTTCTTCTGTCATATGTGTCTACAAGGAAGTCGTCTTACATACGGAGGGCGTCAAACGGAGAAGAAAACAAAACAAGGGAAGTGCTGGTAAAGGGAAGGGGTGGGGGGATTGGGGGTGTGTGTGTGGTGTGAGTGGGGGGGGGGAGGGGAATTGAAAGGTGAGTGGGGGGTCAGCACTTTACTGAGACTACTGGGTCTAACAGCATTAGGGCCCGAGTTGAATCAGATGTGGTGTCCTAGGACGGAGGTCAGGCAGGACTACAAACCCACAGGTGGCAGTGGAGGGTGGTGTCAGTGGATCCGACAAACAGGGGAATAAGAAAAAGGACAAGGAAATTTGTGTTCAAAGCCATGGGCATCTCTGAAGTAAATACAATGATGATGCCGTCGAAGCAATAATCGGAAACAGTATGGAAGGTTCGGGTGTAGGCCTTAAATACGGACTACCCGTTGGCCAGGGGAAAGAAGAATGAATCGTTCAAACTGGTCCAGCGAGGGTCGCAGGATAAGATGATAGATAAAGACGATTAAGGCTGAAGGGTGACCATAAAGCAGGATCAGTGGATATAGTGTGAGGTGATCTTGTGCATGGCATATGAAAACAGCTTCGGTGGATATGTGTGATATACATGGTATAGTGGTGAATGACACAGGATGCCTCATGTATGTAAAGAGACATATCAGAGTTGCTGACCCTCAGTAACAACTGTGGACAGAGCGTTGTATCTGCAGAGTTCATGGTAGAGGAAAATATGCCTAGTCAAAGGCAAATATCAGAAACAAGCCTTTATAAAAGACTAAAAAAGAGGATGTAGGTGGAGGGAGTGAGGGGAGACACAATACCAGAAACGAGAATAAAACATGGGGGAAGGACTAGAGACTATGTCTGACTGAGTGAGTAGGCACGCATCTGGTCGTATGCATGCTGTCAAACAGTGCGTACGGGGGTGGGTGGCTAGCCGGTCAGGGGAGAGAGGTGGGACGTAGGGGTACTCTAGTTGCCTAGAGTCCGTTGGAGAGATCAAGAGTATAGTCAGGAAGCCGGGTTCGAGGAGGGGAGAGAGGAAGAGGATCCTGTAGGGCGAGCTGGAGGTCCAAAGGATGTGCCAGGTCAAGTCCGATTCCAGGGGCGGGGTATCGGTGAACAAAAACACCAAAAAAATGCGCACAGGCATAAACAAGCAAAACATCAAAGCAGCTGGTAGGGGCAAGCACATGGAACCAAGTCTAAAGTCTATGCCACCAGATCAGCATAGGGCTGTTTGCATATCTATAATGAGAAAGCCGAAAGGCGCTAATAGGAGGAACCCCAAAGATGATGTCCTTAGGGATCTTGAAGTGTTGATAGGAGGAGGCAGGGTGCAGGGGCAGGTGTGTAGTTATCTATCCTGGAAATTACGTGTCATGTCAAGGTGTCCTGTGTGCGTGTGCTGTTACGCGATGGTGCGGCGGTGTGGTGCGGATGTTGTGGGCGTGCTTTCTCCAAGATCCCACCGTGCCTCAGGCCTGGTCGCGGTCATAGAAATGGTCTTGCACTTGGGCCGTGTGCAGGAGGGGAAGCTTCCTGACCTGTTCGGTTACGGTACCTAAAGAGATTTCAGCGGGGATATGGCCCAGCGCGAAAACACGATTCAGGGGAAGCCCGCGCCGCTGGGCCCATTTACGCACCTCGAGCGCCGAGGGCACCGACATCGCGTGGGTTGGTTGCACAATTGAGAAAAAAAATGTGGGGGCACCCCAGGTCTAAGATCTCAGCAGCGCCTCCAAATATAGCCCTTTTTGTGAACCCCTGCACAAAAAACTATTGAGGCTGTGATTTACCTGCGGCTCCAGAGCTTTAAGCCTCCGCTGTGGGGGAGCCTGGGGTCTTACCCTCTAGTATCATGGTTGCAGCGCCTCCACTTACCCAGGATCCCCATTGTAGAGAATCTACCCTGAGTAAGAAACATACAACATGTATTGTGCAACAAGCAACCTTTTACTATGCTACTAACTAATATGAACCACACATTCACATGACATACAGAGTTCCTTATGCTTTATCATCACATTTCACACTGTGGCGCGCCACACCTTTGAGGGGGATTGTCCTGTACACAGGTGGCTCTGCCACTCTCCAAGGAGTATGTCCTGTAACTATTATCTGTGTGGCACAGTTGCTGGCACACTAGGTCCCCCAATTAGTTAGTGAGGCGGGATCAGCGCCTGGTGACCGGTGTAGGTGCACTTATTACCAACGAACTCCCGGTCACTACGGTGACCACACCACTTCACAAAGGGTCCATAGTATTGCTCCCTCCTTGCGCCGACACTCCGCGATGCCGTGGGGTCTGTTCCCCCGACCAAATGGCGTCCGCGACTCCCGCAGCTGAACCGCACTAATGGGATAAGTCCTAACTGCTATGGCCGTCCCTACAAAAGCGCACCCTACGATGACAGGGGTAATGCTCCTCGGGGCTGGGAAATGTCTCTCACCTAAGAAGGGTCACTGACCCTCCGCTCACGCACACGAGGCTCCGCCACCTTCCTCCTTCACCTCTCACTCGTGTCTCCCACCGCCCAACCGCATCCTGTCTCTCTATCCAGAGTCCTCGCACCCTATTGGTCCTCATCCTCGCTGACTCTCCCACAGTTCAGAGTTCAGAGTGGCAACCCCAAAGTCCCTCCAGATTGGTTGCCTTTCGCGCGCTTCCCTCGCGCATGCGCAGACGACTATTCACTCAGTGACCTTACTGGCAAAAGAACAGTATGGCGCTTCCTTTGTTAGTGACAGCGCGGAACCCTCATATATATGTATACACATCCTTACAACAGTAAGATCATTAATGGGGCAGCCCAGTATAACAGTAAGATTATTAATGGGACAGCCCAGTATAACAGTAAGATCATTAATGGGGCAGCCCAGTATAACAGTAAGATCATTAATGGGACAGCCCAGTATAACAGTAAGATCATTAATGGGGCAGCCCAGTATAACAGGAAGATTATTAATGGGATAGCCCAGTATAACAGTAAGATTATTAATGGGACAAATTGTTTTTCCAGTTTCAATATCCAACCATTTAATTTCATGCTTCATAACGAAGCTCGCATGATATATTATGCTCATTGGTACATCAGTATGATGTCTGATTGTTTGTATATATGAATGATTTTCTTTGCTTTCAGGTATCTCGGATAACATCAAACATATGCTCTGTTATAAGAGCCCCACTCTGCTGTCAGACCTTTACAATTAGAGGAATTCAGATTGACAAAAGCCAACTACCTCCTAGAGACAAAATACCCAGAGGTAACGCCTTCTTCCCCGTGCACCTCTCCATGACCTCTCTGTGTGAGAGACATTGAGATCAGCACATCTTACAGCACATCTACAGTACTCTGTCTCACAACTTTGTGTAATGAAGCCCAGCACAGAACCTCCAAACGTGTATCCACTGCCCACGCACATACAGTACTATCAGCCATGGTCAGCTTCTGAAGAGCAAAAGGACATTTTAATGGGCAGCTGCTTTGAAACCATCAGCTCGTATGCTTTGCATATTTATGACATTTGTCTTTTGACAATTCTATAAAACACTATATTTTATGAGCAAGAAAAAACACTTCTCACGCTCAAAATATGCGATCAATCCATATAAATGCCAACATGCTCCCATGGAGGGAACGTTCTTTTTAACTCGGCCGCCCAATTCATGAATATAGCACTAAGGAATAAAAAGTGAGAACTGCCACTAAATCATCGTGGCTTATAGACAATAAAAGGGCCCTTAGCTGAAGCGCTGTTATTGCTGGTTATCCTTTGCACTGGTTTAGGATAGTGAGCGTCACAACAATTTGTACCTTACATTTTTATTCTGCGATTTTCTGCTAACTACCTGAATTGTCTTTTGGTAGAATTGCAAGATAACTTCCCCTGTGTCTGTCCCATTAATATTATACATTTCCGAGCAGCAACCTTGTTGGCAAGTGGCAGCTTTATTACATAACAATGTGTTAATAGTATATTCTGCAATTCTCCTTTTTACCTGAAAATACGTATATTAATGCATCATAACTTTATAAATTGTTAGCTCTGTAACAGTGAACAAAATGTTATATTGAATGATAGATTTTTTTTAGAGTTGTGTCAGTTTGTTGTGACTGGATATTGTCTTTAAGCCAGCAGTGTATTTCTGTGTTTTCCCTTTTTTCTTCCCGAATGTATGTAACTGTTAATGAACAAAAATGTATGATGGTCTATATAGCAAGGCAATTTGGGTGAAAACCGGGCATTTTCATCCTGCACTTCTAGATCAAAGTACCAAACATGGAGAAGTACTTCATTCATAACACACTTTTCTCTACGTTGCTACATAAACCTTATAGTTTGTAAAATGTATCTTTGTGTAGTTTGCAAACACATCCATCAGGGCCCTAATCTTACATTTGGCATTACAACATAGCAGTAATAGTCTTTAATGGCGCTTACGGCAAGATTTCCAAGTGTCTGAGTTTTCTTTACCTCGCGTACAGATAGACTTTGGGAAGTGTGGGGACCCTTAACATCACAACGTTCGGGGCTACAGCACGTCTAGGTTACAACTGAAACCCTTTCATCTTCTTCATTTGTAGATATTCTTCTGGATTTTTAGGGTTCTCCATCGTGATGGCTCCAGCCATAGTTATTTCTGAAAACCTTATAAAAGTCTTCAGCAAAGAATTTGTTACAGAAAAATGTTCCGAATAGCAGCCGTGATTTCAGTGCTGCGGAAGAAACGCAACGCGTGGTTGTTCATTCTTTCGGTCTGTGGTTGTTAAACTGTCTTCAGTTAAAAACAAAAAACAAAACAATGTTTATGTTAAATGCCAATTTATGTTAAATGCCAATAAATAGTATGTTGCATCAAAATGCATAAGTTGCATTAATGTCAAAGTTCCTGTTCCCATTTCTGACAAATATACAGTATAATGGCAGAGAGCCACCAAACCCGAGTGCCACGTGTCCTGGGGGTCTGTTGGAAAACCAACGAGCAGTGCAGCCGAGGGTGCCTTACCTCAGCGGTGCGCAAACTGGGGGGGGGGGGCAAAACTTTTTTGGGGGGGGGCGCAGCCCCCTTACCCGGCTTCCATGTCCACACGTCTCCATGACAACACGGCGTCAAATGACGCTGTGGGTCATGTGACGTGATGTCACGTGACCCCGAGGCATCATTTGATACCGCAGGGGGGCGTGACACGGGGGGCAGTGCAGTAAGTTTGCGCACCCCTGCCTTTCCTAACAAGGATCCAGTGCATCTCGTTATTTATATGCACACTATGTATGCACAGTCTCTCATTACTGTTGTGTATTAGACTGTTGTTGGATGATACACAAAGGACTAGGTCAGACACCGCTGCTCTGCTATTTTATTTATTTATAAAAATGTTTCCCAGGAAGTCATACAGTGAGAGTTACCTCTCGTTTTCACGTATGTCCTGGGCACAGAGTTATAACAATACATGGTTACATTAAAAGAACAGGGTTATACAGTCAATTCACAGACATTCCATGAACAGATAGACGCTGCTATTGACACTGGAACGTTTTTACCAATGAAGAGTTTTGGTGGGAAATGATGATGTACTTCTCATAAATAGGGTATGTGCATCACAAACACCTGTACAGTGTGTAAGATTTATACATTGTTTTTCAGATAAACATTTAGCAGAAATCATTAACTAACTCCCCTGTGCAGAAGCAAATTTCAACGATACCTGTGACAGGGCTGCTTGCACTTTTGTAGAAGTTAAAATGCATGTTTGCTTTCTGGCATCAAGTGCACCACTTTATCTTTGTTTCTGTCTTTTTTTTTGCTGGGCCCAGCAATCTTTTTTTTTTTTTTTGTTTCCTTTACCTGAAACTTTACTAACCTTTTAAGGTGGTGTCCTGAGGTCAGTCAGTACAATACAGGTCTGGTTGGTGTTAAACACAGTTTGATGTTACACAGCCATGGGCAGTCTCTGTTAAAAAGGAAAAGGGCGTTTCCTTCCTGCATACCATCCAGGGTGGATTATACCATGTTATAGAGGGGGGGGAATTAAAGTAAGTGATACTGAATGTCATTTATTTTACAGAGTAAAGACATGCATGCGATGTTTGTAAAAGGTACTGTTTTTTGGGGGGCTTGCTATAGAAAATTGTATGTTGTGTGAAGTGTGTCCCCGATGAAAAGGACCCAAAGGAAAGTAGCAGCTCACCCTAACAGGCGAAGATATCCAGGTTTCCTGACCAGACAAGGGCTGATCGAGCAGAAGAAATTGGTGCAGGGCGTGGAGGTAATTATCGAGGATGACAAGGGATTGGAGGCCACTGGGGACGTTGGAGCCAAGCCCAAGACCCATACAGTGGAAGCAGTTAAGACTGGAGCGGAAGGAAGGGAGGACCTTCTGAAGTGGCTGGTGGTCCAACAGGCAGAACAAGAGCAGCGGCGACAGGAGATGGAAGAGAAACAAGAGCAGCGGCGACAGGAGATGGAAGAGAAACGGGAGAGACGGATGGATGAGATGCAGCGGCGATGGGTCACACAAGTAGAGCAACAGGAGAGTCGGATGGATGATATGCAGCAGCGACAGACACAGCAGATGACGGACATGATGAAGCTCCTTCAATCAGGAACCATAACACCGGCACCTGGGCCTATCATCCCCAAAGAGATCAGCTTAAATAAACTGAGCCCTGAGGATGACATTGAAGCTTTTCTTGTCATGTTTGAGAGGGTGGCCAGAGCCAGTCAGTGGCCAAGATCACAATGGGTAATGAGGCTAGTGCCCACACTGACCGGGAAGGCTCAGATGTCCTACAGTGCTCTAAGTCCAGGGGATGCCGAAGACTACGAGATGGCGAAAGAGGCCATTTACAGGCGATATAACATCAACCCGGAGACGTTCAGGCAAAGATTCCGCAACCTCCGCTATAATTATTCAGAAGGACCACGGGAGACTTATGCCAAATTGATGGATCTTGTGAATAAGTGGATTGGGCCGACCGAGAAGACAAAAGAGGAGATTTTGGAGCTATTTGTCCTTGAGCAGTTCCTGGAAATTCTGCCACCAGGTGCGCGACTGTGGGTGCAGGAACATCGACCCAAAACTGGGGATAAAGCTATAGACCTGGCTGAGGACTATTTGGCAGCTCATCAGGAACATGAGAGAAGACCAGTGGTAAGATCTTCTCCCCCCCTCATCACATGCACTAGTACGGGAATCTTCATTTAGACAGGGGGCAGGGCGGAGCTCACATATACAGGATACACGAGTATGCCATCTCTGTAAGAAACCAGGACACATAGCCAGATATTGCCGACAAGGGAAGAATGGGCCAAGTACTATGATCACCAATGTTGGGGGATTCATTAAGGAAGTGACCATTGGAGGGAAAATTGTGAAGGCCCTCATAGACACTGGGAGTGAAAGTACTTTGGTAAAGAAAGGACACTTTTCTAAAGGGATACCGGTGGGCTCTCTGAACATACAATGTGTCCATGGACATTATAAGCGTTGTCCAATCATTCCGCTGCCTATCACCGTGGGTACAGTTACACATGTAGTACAGGCAGGGGTAGAAGAAAATATGCCCTACATGATGATTCTGGGGCGGGACTTTCCAGGTCTGGTAGGACTATTGACACACTGTTCAGCAGTTACCACAAGGGCCCAAGCGAAGAAGCAGGCTGAAAAGGAGAAGGACATGTCCTTGAGAACTTCTTTGGAGGGGCTTTTTCCTTTTCACCCAGAGATCTTTGGTGAAGAAGGGAGAGGCAGGAAATCCCGTAGGAAAAAAAGAAAGGACAAAGCACTCGGTCCTAGAGAATTAGGGGTGCAGGACTTGGACGAGGTCAATAATGTTTGGGGCAAGGATATTGTAGAGGCGCAACAGCAGGACAGCTCACTTAACCCTTTTTTCCAGCAGGTGGTATCCCAGACTGAAGAGATGAGCGAGTTTGGGCCTATACCATCATATGTATTACGGCAGGGTGTATTAACCAGGGTCCGCAAAGATCCTCAGTCTTCTTTGCAGGTGGAGCAGGTCATGGTGCCAAAAGTATTTCGGAAGGAGATTCTTCGGTTGGCACATGATGTTCCCATGGGGGGTCATATGGGCAGAGACAAGACCTTATGTAGAATATTAATGCATTTCTTCTGGCCTAAAGTACATAAGGATGTGGGAAAATATTGTGCCTCTTGCCCTATATGCCAACAGGGGGCCCCAGTAAACCTCATGGATCGGGGGAAATTGATCCCTATACTGGTAGTTGGGGAAGCTTTTGACCGGGTGGCCATGGATGTGGTGGGTCCTTTACAAAAAAGTTCTAAAGGTAATCAGTATATACTGGTACAATGTGATTACGCCACCAGGTATCCAGAAGCAATTCCCCTGCCCAGTGTTACTGCTAAGAATGTAGCGAATGCTCTTATTCAGGTATTTGCAAGGGTAGGAATCCCTCGTGAAATTCTCACGGATCAGGGGTCAAAGTTTATGTCAAATTTAATGAAAGAGGTGTATCAATTGTTGGGAATCCAGACCCTACGTACATCCCCATATCATCCCCAAACAAATGGTTTAGTAGAAATGCTTAACGGGACACTAAAAAGGATGATTAGAAAGGTGGTAGGTGAACAGCCTAACAAATGGGACCAGTGGTTGCCTTATTTATTGTTCTCATACAGGGAGGTACCACAAGCCTCAACAGGATTTTCCCCGTTTGAGCTACTTTATGGAAGGCAACCCCGGGGTCTGCTAGCATTAATCAAAGATTCCTAGGTGCAACGGGATCCTTTGAGGGAAAATGTAGTAGGATATAGTACCCAGATGAGGGAAAGGATTATCCGGATGCAGGATCTGGCTAATGAAAATTTGAGGGAGGCTCAACAACACCAGAAAGTGTGGTATGACAAAAAGTCCAGAGATAGGGTATTCCTTCCTGGGGATAAAGTGCTCCTCTTGTTGCCCGATAGAGAGAATAAACTGGTAGCTAGATGGCAAGGTCCATATACCATTGTGGAAAGAAAGGGGGCTGTGAACTACCAAGTAAGCATACCAGGAAGAAGGGACCAGTCTATATACCATGTTAATTTGTTAAAAGGTTGGAAAGAGAGAGAAAAATTGTCTTTGATGGTCCTGAGAGAGTGTGAACCTGATATGGCAGGTGAGGCATATCAGAGATTGCAGTTGGAAAGTAAGGAAGACGCAGTAACGTCTGGGGAGGCACTTTCAACAAAGCGGAGGTTCCCTATTTCTCAGTATAGGAGAGTAAAATTGCAGCACCCCTGTCTCTTACAAAAGTATATTGGAGAAAAATCCTGACTGTTTTCCTCTTAAAGTGGGGGATATGTGACAGGGCTGCTTGCACTTTTGTAGAAGTTAAAATGCATGTTTGCTTTCTCGCATCAAGTGCACCACTTTATTTTTCTTTCTGTTTCTGTCTTTTTTTTGCTGGGCCCAGCAATCTTTTTTTTTTTTTTTTTTTGTTTCCTTTACCTGAAACTTTACTAACCTTTTAATGTGGTGTCCTGAGGTCAGTCAGTACAATACAGGTCTGGTTGGTGTTAAACACAGTTTGATGTTACAAAGCCATGGGCAGTCTCTGTTAAAATTAACCAGTAATAAAAGGGAGGGGGTTTCTTTCCCTGGGGTCTGCTGCACTCCTTGTTGTTGCTGTGTGATAGGAGGTTGTTCTTTTTCTGCACTCCTTGTTGCTGTTATGTGATATGAGGATGTCTGTGGAACTTCAGTGAAAGGATGCAAACTTTCTAATGCAGATATTGCTGGCTACTCTCTGTATGGAGACATCACGCTGGGGGAACTGGTTGTTGTACACCTGAATGTGGAATACCTAATAAAAAGAAGGTTCAGAGAACAGCAAAAGCCTCTTTCATTCTTCCCAGGGTCTGATGCTGCGGCTTCTTTAAACAAAGGCTGGGACGCAACCTTTCACAATACCCAAGAACTAGCCCATGTTCTTCTAAAAGAACTGAGACTTCCTGCAACTGCAAAAAGGGAGCATTTAATTTGATAACACACACCGTGGTGGATACCACACTTGTGACAGATGATGTTACACTTGCTAATCAGACCAAGAGGGACAGTTTCCCAGTGTTTATTACACAGTTCAATGATAAACATAAGGCCATTCAAAGGGCTATTCATAAACGCTGGAATGTCCTCTCTTTGGATCCCGTCTTGGGTTCATTAATTCAACCTAAACCAAAAATTGTATATAAAAGAGCACAGAATCTAAAAAGATTGCTGGCTCCAAGTCAGCTGCGCTCTGATCCCATCAATGATGGCACATTGAGATCACATCTGGGACTAAGGGGCAACTATAAGTGTTGCAAGTGTAAAGTGTGTTCTAATCTGCCAACTAAAAAAGAGGTTGTTTCCTTTGCTACCAATTCATAATTTTATTAATTGTTCCACTACCCATGTGGTTTATTTGTTGCAAGGTAAATGTGGGTTTCAATACATTGGCAAAAGTAAAAGGAGCATGAAGATTCGAATTATGGAACATATGGGAAATATTAGAAATGTTCAAAAATTTGCCTCTAACCCACCTCTTAAAACATTTCCAGGATACTCATCGGTGTGATCCCAGCGGCATATCCTTTATGGGGATCGAAGTTATCACAGTAGACAAAAGACTGGGTAATAGAGAACTTCGGTTAAGTAGAAGGGAACAATATTGGATATGTACTATGCAATCCGGACCTCCTTAGGGACTGAATGATTACATAGAGTTGGTTCCCTTTTTAAAAGTGTAGATAATTAATTAATTTGGTTGGTTGTCACATTTATAATGGTGATCTGTCTGTCTTTCCTTTGAAAATTAGAATGGTTAAATAACAGTGCTTTAAATACAGTGTATTTTAAATATCAATGTTTTAATTATTTGAATATTAATTTTAACATTAGTGTGCGGTTATGTGTGTTCTTATTTTCCGTTTATATTGGGCTTTATTATGTTTTTATACTTATGTTTTTAAACAATCATGTTTTTAAATAAGTATGTTAAATAGGCAGTATCCTTGAGTGTATATATTGTGTTATTTTATTGCAACTTATATTGTTTCAGCTTAAAGGACATTGTATCCTGACAGGGTTAAATTATTTTCCTTGCTTTCGTGGTCTTGGTTTCTAACAGGCAGCCTTATGAGCATCATAAGTCACTGCAGCTGGTGGCTATGCCTCTCACTCAAGCATCCATTGGCTGTAGTGTGTTATATAACTCCAGGGGCAGCGTCATCACGTGACCTCCTGACAAAGCACTACGTGCGAAACGCGTAGAGGTCACGTGAGACTGTTCCTGTGGAGTTCTTCCGGCGGAGGCTGTGCAGATGACCCGTGTCTCTCCGTTGTTTGGTACGTAACTAGATGGGGTCTAGACCCCTTTGTTTGGCTGTACAGCAGAGATACGTTGTTTTTCTGTCCCCCTCTAAGCCTATCGATTTTAAAGTTTAGTGTTTATCAGAGTTTTTATACTGTGTGTGCTCTGTATTCATTCTACTGTTAGGGTCAATAATAAATGTGTGTCCCTCAGTGCCCCTGCCTGCCTATCTCTTCTCTTGTCTGTGAGCTCCCATCCAGGAGCTCACGTTTATAGAGGGTGTGGAGTCCCTTAGTCAGACGGCAGCAAGAGGGTTCCTTTCCATTGACAGCACCTGCGCGGAGTGACTTCCCTGTATTTCATTCCCAAGAACTGGCCCATGCTCTTCTAAAAGAACTGAGACTTCCTGCACTATAAAAACAATGTGTGTGTGCATTGTCAAGGGATCAAGGAGAATTCCCATTGTAATAAGGTTGTTTGGTCACTCCACTGCCTTCAAATGTCATGTTTTGTAGTGTAATATGTTGGGGATATTTAGAAAATAATTATGAAAATGTTATTGTAGCCATGTATAAAAATGGTATACAGCTCTTTCTCATGCTGGCAGTAAACCTGGTAAGTATGCAGGGTTGCCAGCAACAATCATGGAGGTTTGCCCTCACACCCTGGTGAGGTGTCTTATGTAACAAGGGAAGTGACAACATGCTCTGTGTCCACTGTTAGTGACACAAGAGGTGTGTCTGTTTCTGAGTCTATACAAGACACTGCACTGCCAAAAGTTAAGGTTGAAGTCTGGAGTGAGCACTGGGCTTAAGCCTAGTGTTAACAAGGAGGGTCTGCAGCAGTTCAAGGTTGCCAGAACCAAGTGCAAGCTGCTTACACACTGTGTTCAGAGACCTGACACAGATGGTGATCTCCCTTAGGGGAGAGGTGGAGAGCCACTCTATTAGAAGAGAAGGAACCTTCCCAATGGAGTGCAGCAAAGAGATGAGCAGCTAAGCACGACCGCTATGAGGGGCAGTCTGCCTAATCAGATGCAAATAAAGATGCCCTTGTTCACTACATCCCTTCTGTGTGAGTGTTGAGTCATTCTGCAGAAGGAGGTACCACAGAGGAGTTCCCCATCAGATAAATCTCCCTGCTGCCACAGATCCTGATGGGGTGGAGGCGCTGCATCGAATGTGAGTAGGACTCTAAGCATACTACCTCAGACGCCTGTCATGGTGATATTCCCCATACCAACCAAGCGGGAGACTCAGGAGTCCTGTTGCCAGCAGGTGCACCACACATCACCCAGACATGTAATGGGGCCAGTAGACCACAGGGGCCAATGTGAGATTGGATGGGGCCCGAAAGACCAAGAACTTTTTAGAGTTGTCTGGTGCAGCTAAGATAGGAGCACTGGCCAGTGCGGTCTTTAATGCCTGAAATGCACTTTCACAGACAGGAGACCAGACAACCAGAACTGAGCGTCGCTTCTGGGTCAAATCTATCAGGGGTTTGGCCGCTGCACTATATTGCGGGACAAACTTCCTATAAAAGCCAGCGGTGCCTAAGAAAGCCATAACCTGCTTCTTAGTCTTGGGGACGGGTGTGAGGACCCTTGAGCCGCGTGACTCGCGTGCCCCCGCGCAGGTCCTACACATGCGCGGTCCCCGTTGCCAGCTTCCTACAACCTTGCGCAGGGCTTCCCCCGCTGGGTCGGCGCCCTCTACTCACGAGGCGTGCATGCGCGCACCCTACGTAGCAGGATTGGACTCCAGATCACGTTGTGCGTCATCAGTGCGCAACGCACATGCATGAGACATGACGCGCGCGACGCTCCCAAGCGCTGTGTCAACAGAACTTAATAAAGTTCCATCACCCTCACCTGCCTTGCTACCCCCAGCCTAATGCTACCTCCGTGGAGGCCGCACCTCTGCTCCACCCCCCTTGGGGATTGGCTCCTTCTGCCAATATATGCTCAGCTGTGCCACTGGCTGAGCATAGATTCTTGTTCCCTGTGCTTACCTCTCCTGTGTCTTAGATCTCCTGCCTTGCCTCGCTTGTGATTACCTGTTTACCGACCTGGCTTGCCTTTGGACTTCTGCTTCTCTGGACTACTGACCTTGGCTATCCTCGACCCTCCGCTACTCTCCTACCCTGACCACGGCTTTGTACCTCGACCATCCGGCTCTCTCCAAACATGACCTCGGCTATAGCTCATTCTACGCTCCACACCTCTCCTACACTGACCTCGGCAAGTATAACGACAACCCTGACCTCTCCACCCCCGACCCGGCTACCAAGATTACTTTACACTCCGGACGTGACCCCCGTGTCTGTGGGTGGTGTTTACCTATTCCCATCTCAGTACCGGGGTCTCGTCTTGTTTGTGGTGAGCACAGCGTAACAACGGGCCACAGCACTATTGCCTCAACCTTAGCTGGTTCAGGCTTCAGATGCCCTCCACCCACCTTGTGCCCTAGATACAATACCTCGGCCATGCCGACTAAGCACTTAGTGGGTTTCAATGTAAGCCCTGCTTCCCTAATCCTGGCTAGCACCGCTGCTACATGCACTAGATGTGATTCCCATGAATTACTAAAGACAGCAATATCATCCAGGTATGCCCGTGCGTAACTCTGCATCCGTTCTAACAACCTATTGACCAGGCGCTGGAAGGTAGCTAAGAACTCATAGAGGCCACTCAGAGTGATGAATGCTGACTTCTCCCTAGCCTCCTGTGTCTGGGGGATCTGCCAGTAACCTTTACTGAGATCCATGGTAGTCAGATACTTTGCCCCGCAAGCTCATCTAGCAACTCATCCATGTGGGGCATGGGATAAGCATCTGACACCGTCCCTGCATTGAGCTGCCGGTAGTCCACACAGAAGTGTGTGATCCCATCCTTCTTAGGTACGAGGACTACCGGACAAGCCCAAGGGCTCTGAGACGGTACAATTACCCCTAGGGCCAGCATCTCTTCTACCTCCCTCTCTATTCTGCCCTTGACCTCTGCCGATACCCGGTAGGCATGCTTATGCAGAGGACGCAGATCACTTGTGAGCACAGGATGATCTGTAATATGTGTTCTGCCCGGCTTATCCGAGAACAGAACCCTACACTGCTCTAACATAGCCCTAGCCTCTGCTCTCTGCTGCCTACTCAACAGGGACCCTATCTACCTGCTCCACTGTACCCCCCTGCCTAGCCTCCCGTAGGAGGTCTGGCAGAGCATTGCTCAACGGTTCCCCCATCGGTTGGCGACAAATAGCCAGCACCGATGCCTCACTCGGTGAAAAGTACTCCTTGAGCATGTTAATGTGATACGTCCTAGTTCTACCTGTCTCTCCATCTAACTGTACAACATAGTTGCACTTATTCATCTTCCTGAGAACTGTGTACGGTCTAGACCAGGCAGCCATTAATTTGTTCTCCCAAGTGGGCTTCAGAACAAGCACTTGCTGACCTGGGATGAATGATCTACTACGGGCATTCTTATCATACCAAGTCTTCTGCTTGGTTTGAGAAGCCCTAAGGTTGTCCTGTGCCAACCCCATGAGCATCTCTAACCGATCTCTGAGATTTACCACGTACTGAAGCACAGAAGCATCAGTATTGGTAGTCTCCCTTTCCCATCCCTCCCAGAATAGGTCGAGAGGTCCCCGTACCCTGCGACCGTATAGCAGCTCGAAGGGAGAAAAGCCTGTAGATTCTTGCGGTACCTCTCGGTATGCAAACAGCAAGTGCTGCAGGTGAATCTCACAGTCTTTCCCCACAGCCTCTATAAACGCACAAAGCATCTGCTTCAGGGTCATATTGAACCTCTCACATAGTCCGTTGGTTTGGGGGTGATAAGGGGTCGTGCACTGGTGCTTCACCCTGCACGCATCCCAGAGACACTGTAACAATTCACTCATGAATTATGACCCTTGATCGGTTAGGATCTCGCCAGGGAAACCTACCCTAGTAAAAATCCCTAACAATGCCTTTGCCACTGCCTTAGCATCTATGGTTGCAAGCGCTACAGCCTCAGGGTACTGGGTGGCAAAATTCACCACCATGAGGATGTAGCGCTTCCCCGACCAGCTAAGAACCATGAAGGGTACCATTAAATCCATAGCTACCCTCTGGAATGGTTCTCCGATTACCAGTAACGGGTTCAGGGGTGCCTTCACACGATCACCCGCCTTACCTACTCGCTGGCAGGCATCACAGGAGCGGCTGAAATCTGCCACTGCTCCTGATGCCCCTGGCCAGTAGTAACACTGCAACAGCCGGGCTCTCGTCCGAGTGACACCCTGATGCCCCGCTAGTGGAATGGAGTGGGCTCTCTGAAATAATTGCTGCCTATGCTCCCTGGGTACCGCTAGCTGTCTTCTACCAGTCCAGAATCTATCTAACCCGGTTGATCCTTGCTCCCTATACAAGAGCCCGCGGTGCCACAGAAAGTGGTCTGACCCTTCACTTGCCCTAGACTCAGACACTCGAATCTCAAACCTTCTAAGCTGGGGTCAGTATTCACTGCATCCCTGAATTCTGTCCCTAACACTGGCCACCCACCCTTAGTCTCTACGGTAAACATGTAAAGGGAACAGTAAGTCAGTCTCTGGTCGCGACTCAATCAAATACAGGGGGACATGGGTTGGTTTTGCTGTGATCCCTGACTACTGGCACCTAGTGATTGCTGCAACAGGAGCCAGCTCTGCTGTGAACACACAGGTTACATGCCCCAGGTAATTGCTGAGCAAAACTGCGGCATCTAACCCAGGCAATACCCCCACCTCCCTCATGCCACGTCCGGCACCCAAATCCAAAAAGACCCGAGCAACCTGGAGTGACTACGGTCCTCCATCTGGCATGGTCACTTGCATCCCAGTGCCCGGGAGCAAATCCTCTGGTCGTGCCATATCAGGTCGGACAGGGTAACAGTAGCACCGGAGTCCAGCAAGCCGTTCGCTTTGCGATCTCCGATGGTCACTCTCCGCAGATGTTTCTGCCAGTCATCATTAGATTGCAACCCGACTGGTGCAACCTGATATCCCTCTGTCTCCACTGCTGGTCCCGAGGTGGCAAGCGCAGATCTCTCCACGGACGTCCCTCTGTGGGTTGATTCCGTGGCTGTGCTTGACTCCTCTGTGTGTGACAGCCGCACACGGGCGACCGGCCTCGCAGCTGGAGAGCGTTGCCCCTGATGGGGTCCACCGGACTTGGCACGGTCCAGACAGTCAGGTCTGATGTGACCCACTTTGTTGCAGAGATAGCATCGCCTTTCATGCTTAAACTCTGCAGCTTTTGAAGCGCCGTTCTCTGCTGCAGGCTTGTGTACCCACTGGGGAGTCTGCTTGGCTCCCTTGGCTGGCACAGCCGGTTTCTTGGGAGCCCCTTTCTCATCCATCAAAGAGTGACTGGTCACATACTCATCAGCCATCCTGGCAGCTTCCACATGGGTCTTAGGTTTACGGTAAAAGACCCATGTCCTCACGTCCGAGGGACACTGCTGCAGTAACTGTTCTTGTAAAATTAAGCCCAGCAAAATGTGGTATTTTGTAGCAGAACAACCCTCCACCCACGGGGTCCCCTGCATTGCCATGCGGGCCCCGTACCGGACATAGGACTCCTTGGGATAACGTTCCCCTGTCCTGAACTTGCCCCGGTAAGCTTCTGGGGTGAGGGCATACCGCAACAGCAGCAAAGCTTTTACATATTGGTAATCATCCCGGTCCTCTCGTGGGATACCCTGCAGCGTTTCTTTGGCCACCCCAGACAACAAGGGGTGCGTTTTCAGCACCCAGTCCCGTTCCGGCACCCGGTATCTCAGACAGTGTGTTTCAAAGTCCGTGAGAAAACCATCGATTTTATCGGTGCCATCCACAAACTTGTTAAAACTGTGGTGGTCCACTTGGGGGATTGCTTGTTCCCCATTGATCATATGGGAGTGAGGGGACACTTGGCCGTGCACTGCTGCAAGCATCCAAATCCTCTCGTCTGCTGCAGCCCTCTCTCCCCATGAGGCAAGAAGTGCGGTGATTCCAGGGGTGGCGGGTCCGGTACCACAGGGTCTATCCCTCCCGCACTCCCAAGAATCAGTCAGTCACCATTATCCCGGTGACCACCCTCTCCCTCCCAATGTCCATCTCCCTCCGGGGCTTGATCAGCCTCCTGTACCCCGGGTTGAAGTGTGATCACTGCGGCTGCAGTTACGGGCTCCGTGCCCTCAGGGAAAGCAATGCCGGCTTCATGCCGTTCCAGATCCTCCTCCAGTTGCACCTTTGAATCGTCCTGCTCGCTTGTCCATGTTTCACCCGCAGGCACAAAGTTATGGTTCACCCGCAGGCACAAAGTTATGGGACAAAGGGTGACTATTTTTTCGTGCTCTTGTAAACCGTGTGTATGCTACCTCTTGCTTTGGGAGCTCGCAATCTTCGAGTCTCCCGCTATGCTGTAGGGTCCTGCAGGATGCTATACCATAGGCTCAATCAGATCCCGCCGCAGCCACCAGAAAAAAGCATGTCACGGGAGACCAGCACTTTTAACACCTTTAATACCCGGATCCTTTGAGCAAAGCAAGGAGATAAAATAAATGGTGATTTATTTACAGAATGAACACACACACATTTGTTTACAATTACACTCAAAATTCACTTACTGGGACAGGGGCAAAAGAAAAATCTTGTTCCCAAAACGAAATCTTTAGAAATAGAGTCTTTAGGCACAATTTCCCAGGAGCGGGAGTTGTGCGCAAATAGAGTTGGAAACAGTCTTTGGTCAGTGGCGCCTCTCGCAACCGGTGTTACTCCGCCAGAGCTGCTTCCTTCGTTCTGCTGCTGTAGTATTGGACTTTGGAACATCAGTTCTTACAAAATCTTTATCCTTGTTACGAATCTTGGTTACGATGTTATAGAAATGTAGAACTTAGCTGGAACTGGTTCCCGATGGGCTGCAGGGATTCTTATGCACTAAACAGTCCTATTCTTAACCCGTGCAGCCAATCCACTCCGTGGGAATAATATTCCCCACCTATCCCGGAGTTGCCAATACTTTGCAAGACCTGGCAGAGGGGCTTCTTAGTTTGCTAAGGGCATGCCCGAACCTCGCACCTTTGCCGCTTAGCATACCAGACCCGGCCCCTTACCTGGTCCATTTTGTCTGAGCTGGCTGGACATCTGGCCCATTTGCCCGGACATTACTAAGATGGGGATACTTGAATTACCCCTCCCCACTTAACACTCTGGTGAGTGGGAGCCTTTCAACTACAGACTTTTTCCAGGCATCCTGGCCTCATGCCAGCGGGATGTCTTAGAAGTCCAGGGCTGAATATGCGCTGTTACCTTTGCAGGAATTTCCTGCCATACATTTCTAACTATAGTGATTACAAATCAAGCATTTCCTCTGGCGTGTTACATGTGTGAAAGTTGTGAATAAAAAACACAAGTCTGAGGATATGTTTTGCAGAATGACAAATAAGTTTATTGCAGTGTACGGTGCACAAGCAGAGGAGAGTTTCAAAATAAAACTCCCCCAACGACATGGTGGCATACAGGCCTTATTTATACACAAAATTCTAAGCCCACGCCCCCTATACGAGGTTGCGTGTGCGTCATTACATAAACAAAATATGAATATGAACACATTGAGTTAATGACATTATGGGATGCATAAATGAAATGATTCAGCAATATTCCTCAAGCCGTTGACCTTTACTCTACATACGGAACTTCATGGCCCCCCCCCTCGGAATGCGAGACAGTGTCTATCAGTCTCTTATTTTCATAACATTGGCACTTTCCTCTTCTGCTCAAGGTCTTGTGGCTTAAGTGAACCGCTCAATATTAATTGGAACTTCAGCAGAAAAAAAATGTTTTTAAACTAACGTCCATACCAACTTTCATACAGACAATAGACAATATCAGGCACCTAAGATAGATGCTGACTCAAAATGGCGGCTTCGATCCCAGTGCTGTTTATGTCAGACCCCCCACCCCCCTTACGTCAAATTCTCACTTTGTCACATGAAAATCCCCATATGCCTAACATGTTGGTACAATTAAAGTAGGGGGACTTTCATTCATCAATTTTTATCTAAATCTATAAAAATTGTGCAATATCATATTTTCTGATTTTACCCCAACCGTGCTTACAGCAAATCTCAGTGCGCTAGGAGCTTCCTAGCGAAAGTTAGCAAAACGCCGCCTGCCATGCTGTTAGCTGCTGGGTTTTAAAACCATTTTTCCTTTGTGCGGTTACAGGGAAACACTGCCACAGTCGCACCTTTTACATGTATAAATCACATTAGTCTCGCCACCTTATACCTGGTGGGAGACACACATACATTTATATTGAATTTACAGTGTTCATGCCATTACTGGGTTTCAGAGCTGACAATCTACGATTCCCTAATATGGCTCAGGGGCACCCAGCCGGGCATAATACCTTTATTATTGGCCTGGGTACCACTTCACCGTCAACCCGGTATAAAGGTGTGAATGCCTGGTCTCCCATGACACCCCCCTCTCTCTTTCTCTCTCCCTCTCTCTCTTTCCCTTGCCAGTACCATGTTAAGCATTCTATTCGTGGTCTTCTAATCCCAGCTGCCTGTGACAACCCCGCCCCTCGGGCTGTACAAATCCAGGTGAGTGTTCCACACACATCTCTCTGCCACTAGCAGCAGCTCTTGAACACCTGCACTGACACAGCCTCGGAATGCAAACTATCCCATGTGTGCTGGGAGGGAGAGGTGAGCAGGAGAGAGGCGGGGCGAGCAGGTGAGCAGCGTGAGTGGGAAGGAAGACGGATTGTGTTCTTACTCGGCTGAAACTTCACAGCGTCGGAGAATCAATGCCCCGGCGAGCTTACAATCTGAACTGGTTCATGAGGAGCAGGGACATTGAGGGGCTCGTTCACAGCAGCTGGACACGGAGGGGGATCTCTGGAGAGACCCGCAGGGGGAGACAGGTGAGAGAGGGGCAGAATAACCGGGACGTGGGAGAGAGCGTGAGAGGGAGTGGAGCGAGAGAGATGAGGAGATTAAATATAGAAATACGATAACGCAGAGGGGAAAAAGGAATGACCGGTGGAGAGGGAGGAAAGAATGACCAGGGCAGAGAGGGGGGAAGGAATGACCGGTGAAGAGGGAGGAAAGAATGACCGGGGGAGAGAGGGGGGAAGGAATGACCGGTGGAGAGGGAGGAACCGGTGGAGAGGGAGGAAGGAACGCTCGAGAGATTAGAGGTGGCAGATATTATTATCGGCGTAATGCACACAATACAGCGTTAAATAACACGTGTGTTATCTCTTTACCCTGTGTCTGCTACCGTGCAGATTGTATGTGACATTCTCTTTCATAGAAATACAGGGAAGGATAAAACGTTACAGGCGCTGGCACAGAACGCAGCATTTATCAGGGAACACGGAGCCAGCAGCACTAAACAGACATGTCACCACCACACTGTGCCAGGGTCCTCAACTCCTGTCCCCCCCTCAACAGGTCAGGTTTTCAGGATATCCCAGCTCCAGCACAGGTGGCTCAATCAGAGGCACAGTCTATGACTGAGCCACCTGTGCTAAAGCAGGGACTTATTCAGCCACCTGTGCTGAAGCAGGGACTCATTCAGCCATCTGTACTGAAGCTGGGATATCCTGAAAACCTGACCTGTTGGAGGGGTCTCGAGGGCTGGAGTTGAGCTCCCCCTGCACTAGAGGTTACTGGTACAATTACTGGCTTATTGTCTAGAAACCTCCTTCCTCCCTTCCGGAGATGTCCGCGTCCCCAGGACTCGCATATCGGCGAGATCCGCAGGAAACGTGGGTGAAACCGCATATACACACATCACATTTCCATCTATTTGTATATCGTATATACGGATTATCCAGAAATATTTGTCTGGGGAAAAATGAGGTAATATTGGTTAAAACGACAAAAATGCCATTATTTTGAGTGTTTCTCTGGTAAACCTGATGACACTTTTTCGCTGTCTTGCGCCTGGCAGACCCTGATAAACGATCTCACGTGTGTGCTGTGATTTTAATTTCATGTACCCCCAATACCCTGATTGCAAATATCCTACGGATATGGAGGAAGGAGGTAAGTTTCTGGGTTTGGAGGAGGCAGGGGGTAGATATTTGAGTTGGGAGGCAGGTGGGGGTATATATTTGGGTTGGGAGGAGGCGGGAGGTAGATATTTGGGTTGGGAGGAGGTGGGTGGTAGATATTTGGGTTGGGAGGAGGCAGGAGGTAGATATTTACGTTGGGAGGAGGTGGGGTAGATATGTGAGTTGGGAGGAGGTAGATTTTTAGGTTGGGAGGAGGTGGGGTAGATATGTGAGTTGGGAGGAGGCAGGAGGTAGATTTCTGGGTGGGAAGGAGGCGGGGGGTATGGTGTAGATATTTTGGGTGGAGGAGGGGATGTGATATGTGGGTTGTGAGGAGGCAGGGGGTAGATATTTGGGTTGTGAGGAGGCGGGAGGTAGATATTTAGGTTGGGAGGAGGTGGGGTAGATATGTGAGTCGTGGGGGGTAGATTTTTAGGTGTTGGACGGGTGTTGTTCTCATTTTATTGTGAGGAGGCAGATGTCGATTTCTGGGTATGGAGGAGGGCGGGGGTAGATCTGTGGTTGGGATTAGGCCGGAGTATATGTGGGTTGGTGACGCCGGTGGTGTCGAATGTGAGTGGGTGAGACTTCAGACGGTATAGGATCAGGGGGTGATATGTAGGTTGGGACTGAGCGGGTCAGATAATTTGTTTGGATGAGCCGGGTGATATTCAGTTTGGAGGAGGAGGATGGGGGGAATAATTTGGGTTGAGATTGGCAGGCAGGGCTGTAATTGTAGTTGAGGAAGCAGGGTAGATATTTGGTTGGTGAGGAGTATGGTGGTAATATTGTGGGTTGAATGAGGCAAGGGTAATTTATGCTGGCGCGGAGGAGGCAGGGGTGATTTTATGGGTGAGGAGGAATCGGGGTAGATTTCTGGGTGAGGATGAGGCAGGAGGCAGATATCTGGGTTGGGAGGAGACAGGAGGTAGATGTCTGGCTGGGGAGGAGGCATAGGGTAGATATTTAGGTTGGCAGGAGGTAGATATTTGGGTTGGGAGGAGGCAGGAGATCGATTTCTGGGTGGGGAGAGGCAAGGTAGACAGTTTAGTTGGGGAAAAGTGTGGGTAGAAAAATATTTGTGTTTGGAGGATGCAGTGCTCGTAGATTTCTTTTGGGGGTGAAGGAGCGGGTGTAAGATATGTGGGTTGGGAGGAGGCAGGAGGTAGAATATTGGTTTGGGATCATGTTATAGATATGTGAGTTGGAGGAGGCAGAGTATATGTAGGCAGGGTGATGGATTGTAGATAGGGCGGGGTAATATTTAGTTTTGGATGGTACAGGGTGAGATATTTCAGGTTGGGAGGAGGATGGTTGATATTTGGTTGGGAGTGGGCAGGCGTAGATATGATGTTAGGAGAAGCCGAGAGGTAGATATTTGGTGGTATGAGGAGGTAGGGTTAGTAGTGGGTTGGAAGGAGCAGGTTAGATTTATGGCGGGAGGAGGCAGGGGTAGATTTATGGGTGAGGAGGAATCGGGGTAGATTTCTGGTTATTATGAGCAGAGGAGAGATATCTGGTTGGAGAGGCAGTAGATCGATTTCTGGTGGGGAAGCGGAGGGTAGCACTTTAGGTTGACAAGGTGGGGGTAGATATTTGTGTTTTGGAGGAGGCAGGGAGGATATTTCTGGGTGAGAGGAGCACGATATCTGGGTGGGAGGAGGCATGGGGTAGATTTCTTTCTGTGACCTCTTCAGCAGGTCTGTCCCCCATATGTGAAGTAGCCAGTTTTGTATTAACTGACGACGTGTCCTGTTAGGTTGCTAGAGTGGGGATGAGGGAGGGTGGGAGATGTATATCGGGCCAGTGTTTCTTGCTCTGAATACCGTTACTGTGGACAAAGAATTTACCCAATGTTCGGAAATGTAACACATTCTCTGCTCTGGAAACTCCATAGTAAGTTAATGTCTTCTTCTAGGCGTGTGGGCTATCCTCGGTCTGGGTGACCCTACAAGGACACTTTCAATGTGGGTCACTTGGAGTCTTTGTATGTAATTATTATCCCCTTTTCTAGTCATTTAATAAGGAATATATAGAACCATAGAGGAGTTATAGGAGCTGTTTTATATGGTGTAATAGGTGGATTATAGGGAGCGGTTATATGGTGTATTGGGGGGGTTATAGGAGCGGTTATATGGTTGTATTAGGGGAGTTATGAGGGAGGTTATATGGTGTAATAGGGGGATTATATGAGCGGGTCTATGGTGTAAATAGGGGGAGTTATAAAGAACCGTTACATAAGCATATTAAGAACTCTTCCCCATCTCCTCCTACTGCACCATGTAACCGCTCCATATTACTCCCTACTACTCCTACAACTCTCCCTACCTTCTCCTATTGCCCCTGAACACTTCCTATTAGGATTGGCAAAACTGTTGCAAAGTTGTTTCCAAAATTCTGCCGAAATTCCATTCCGCACGCGGATTTCATCGCTACGGTCCTGGCAAACCTCTTCAAATTCGTGACTGCAATCTGGACGGATTTTGTTACAGGAAGAGACAGACAGACACAGACAGACATACAGACAGACTGACTTCTATTTTATTACCAGTCACCATTTTATATATACCCCTCTAGCGTCCATCCAATAAATTAGGGAAAATGCCTCTGCTCTGCCAGAGCACACCATTGGAGTACTTGGCTGGGAGATATGCTAATGATATGCAAAGTATAGTTTAAAGGAGTCCCCCCACACGTCCTAATAGGATCTCCACACCACTATACGAGTTGATAAAGACCTAGCCAAGGCACCACCTATGCTGGAATGGTGTCGACCCACAGACTAGCCCCACAACACTGCTTTTCTAGGCTGCAGCTAGTATGTGAGCTAAACAACTAATGGTAGCATCACGATCACATCATA
Organism: Ascaphus truei; assembly: GCA_036426205.1. Lineage (NCBI taxonomy): Eukaryota > Metazoa > Chordata > Amphibia > Anura > Ascaphidae > Ascaphus > Ascaphus truei. Next base: position 34,018 of record WSYH01001282.1, on the reverse strand, counting down.
CTTTAATGTATGCTCACGCTCACATGTAGCTATCTAGCACTTAGAAAATCTCACAGGTATCTCAGTGTGCTCCACAAGGACATTAACAACTGTCAGCCGGAAGTGGATGGTCTGCTTTTAAAGGAAGCCAGGGGAGGAAGCACTACATATGCGCAAAAAGCTACAATATAACAGACGTGGGACACAATTCTCCTCCTCTCTCTCTTTCTTCTCTCTCTCTCTTCTCTCCCTCTTCAAATTCGTCCTGGAATGGATTTTTCAATCGAATGCCTGTTGACAAGAAAAACCCCTAATGTTATTTTATTCACTTTTGGAGAGTGTATCCGTTGATCAGGAACCCACCCAATCCTCGAGGCGGTACAAATTCTCAAAAAAAATGTGCCCATCTCTATTCTCTATAACACACTCCTATTGCCCCATGGGAACAATATGGAGCAATGGAGTATGGAGATTTTTATGGGTAGTGGTTATATTAGGCACTACAAGAGTTAAGTGGGGGTTATATGGAGTAATAGGAGGAGTTATAGGGTGCGGTTATATGAGGCAATAGGAGTTATTCGGGGAAAGAGTGGCTCACGCGAGTAAAGACACTGACTGGCACCGAGTGTGACCCAGGGGAACCTGGGAGAAAGGAGCGGCTCAGGATAACGACACTGAACTGGCCTGAGTGTGAAGCATGTGGAACCTGGAGAAGTCGCGGGCTCATGAGTAAACGCACCCTTAACTGCACTGAGTGGTGTAAGCAGGGACCTGGGTAAGGAGCGGCTCATGAGTACAGACACTGACTGGCACTGATGTGAAGCAGGAGCCTGGGAGAATGATCGGCTCAGTGAGTAAAGACACTGACTGGCACTGAGTGTGAAGCATGGAACCTGGAGAGGACGGCCTCAGTGAGTAAAGACACTGACTGGCACTGAGTGTGGCAGGGTGACCTGGAGAAGTAGCGGCTCAGTGAGTAAAGACACTCACCTCCACACCGAACCATCTCTCCCGTGCTCCCCTCACTTTTCCCCAACCTTCCCTCTCTCTCTCCTCTCTCTCTTTCTTTCTCCCTCTCTTCAAATTCGTCCTGGAATGGATTTTTTCAATGCCTTTGACAAGAAAAACCCCTAATGTTTATTTTCACTTTTGGAGAGTTATCCGTTGATCAAAGGAACCACCCAATCTCGAGCGGTACAAATTCTCAAAAAATGTTGCCCATCTCTATTCTCTATAACACCTCCTATTGCCCCATGGGAAGACGCATATGGAGCAAAGGATAGGGAGATTTTTATGGGTAGTGGTTATATTAGGCATACAAGGAGTTAAGGTGGGGGTTATATGGAGTAATAGGAGGAGTTATAGGGTGGCGTTTATGAGGCAATAGGAGGAGTTATTCGGGGTAAGAGTGTGGCTCAGCGAGTAAAGACACTGACTGCACCGAGTGTGACCCAGGGGAACCTGGGATAAGAGCTTCAATGAAAGTAGAACGAATGTGGGAGAAGAGGAACGGATAGTTCGGTCTGGCATGAGTAACGCACTGAGACCTTGGCTACTGCCGTCGTTCAGCTGTGAACCTGTGACCTGGATGCCGGCTCCGTGAACCGCTCCGACAGACACCTTGCCTCGCCCTGGTTCTTCCCACCTTCCCTCCAACATCCCCTCGAGTTGAACCAAAAAGGAGCCTGTGGCAGAAGAGGCTGCTCAGTGAGTAAAGACATGCTGACTGGCACTGATGTTGAAGGCAGGGTAACCTGGAGAAGGAGCGGCTCAGTGGCTAAAGACACTGTACTGGCATGAGTGTGAAGCAGGGGAACCTGGGAGAAGTACGGCCAGTGAGTAAAGACCTGACTGCACTTGAGTGTGAAGCATGGGAACCTGGTGGAGAAGGAGCGTTGAGCATGCTACGCTTGAAGCGCTGAAGTAGTGCAGTACACTGACTGGCACTGGAGTGTGAAGCAGGGGAACCTGGCAAAGGAGCGGCTCATTGATTAAGACAACTGAATGAGACTGAGCACTGATGTGAAGAGGCCTGTAGTAGGCTAGTGTTAGCACTGGCTGAGAGAGGACGGGAAAGAGCGTACAGTGGTTAAATAGACAACTGACTGGCACTGAGTGTGAAGCAGGGGAACCTGGGAGAGGAGCGGCTCAGTGAGTAACGACAGCTGACTGGCACTGAGTGTGAGTCATGGACCTGGGAAGAGGTGAGCGATCTAGTGAATAACGACACTGACTGGCAGCTGAGTGTGAAGGCAGGGGAATCCATGGGAGAAGGAGCGCTCAGTGAGTAACGACACTGACTGGTCACTGAGTGTGAAGCATGGGGAACCTCCGGGAGAGGAGCGGTCAGTTGAATGAAAGGCACTGACTGGCACTGATTGTGAAGCATGGAACCTGGTGAGAAGGAGGGCGGATCAGTGAGACACTGGACGGCACTGATGTGAGCAGGGAACTGGTTTTGGTTCAATTCCCGGTGTCGGCTCCTTGTGACCTTGGGCAAGTCACTTTATCTCCCTGTGCCTCAGGCACCAAAAACATAGATTGTAAGCTCCACGGGGCAGGGACCTGTGCCTGCAAAATGTCTCTGTAAAAGCGCTATGTAAAACTAGCAGCGCTATACAAGAACATGCTATTATTATTATTATGAGAGATTATATTGGGCAATAGGAGGAGTTATAAGGAGCGGTTATAGGAGAAGGTAGGAAGGTGTAATATGAGGGGCAGTATGAAGCGATTATATGGTACAGTTGGATGAGATGGGGAAGAGTTACTTAATGCACATTATTCCATAGGACGTAGCATGTTCTGCATTGTGGGTGTTTCAGGAATCTCATGGTGACAGATCAGCCTCAGCCGGCGGAGACCTGAATTCCCGGTGACCTCCTGTAATCTTCATGCAACTGCAAGCACAATAAATAAAGTAACAACAGTTTGTCCAGATAAAAACAACTCATTAACAGCGGAGAAGAAACACAGCAATAGAATTCATACCTCACATGTGGTAGGTACCTCCTTCCACCACAAGGTAAAAGTGACACTGACACAACCAGAGCTGTGTGTGATGCAGTGACACACACGGGTTAGTACTGTCTGCACTGTATGAATGATGGAAGGACGCTTTCCCTCTCTCACCAGCTCGACAAATGTTTTCAAATCGATATATTGAATGATTAACTCCTCATTAGAGATGGCCGATTCCTGTAAGGGGAAGGACAGACTCTGGGATATACAAGGTCCCTTCTGTCTGTCACTGTGTCACCCTGCGATGGCAGGAACTTACATCATGGGAGATACTGAAGGTCCCTTCCGTCTGTGTCACTGTGTCACCCTGCGATGGCAGGAACTTACATCACAGGAGATAGTGGAGGTCCCTTCTGTCACTGTGTCACCTTGAGGTGAGAGGACAGAGCCCATGGGAGATGCAATAAGTCACTGTGTCACTCTGTTATTCTCTGATGATGAATTAGAATGGGATATTGTGTACAGTGAGTGTATAAGTGCTGGGTGTGTCAGTGTGTAAGGCAGGACTGGGGGAGGCGGGCGTGCTGCTGCCTGCACTGTTTCTGTTTTGTGTTTGTATCTAATTCCTTGGGACTACCAGACTAATTTACCTCACACACCCCTCATCTTCCGCTGGTCTCCTCTCTCTCTGCTAGTCTCCTCTCTCTCTGCTAGTCTCCTCTCTCTCTGCTAGTCTCCTCTCTCTCCGTCTGATCTCCTCTCTCTCTCCGCTGATCTCCTCACTCTCTGACGTCTGCTGGTCTCCGCTTTGGTGACTGCTCTCTCTCCGCTGGTCTCCTCTCTCCCCGCTGGTCTCCTCTCTCCCCGCTGGTCTCCTCTCTCTCCGCTGGTCTCCTCTCCGCTGGTCTCCTCTCTCTCTCTCCGCTGGTCTCTTCTCTCTCCGCTGGTCTCCTCTCTCTCCGCTGGTCTCTTCTCTCTCCGCTGGTCTCTTCTCTCTCTGCTGGTCTCTCTCTCCGCTGGTCTCTTCTCTCTGCTGGTCTCCTCTCTCTCCGCTGGTCTCCTCTCTCTCTCCGCTGGTCTCCTCTCTCTCTCCGCTGGTCTCCTCTCTCTCTCCGCTGGTCTCCTCTCTCTCTGCTGGTCTCCTCTCTCTCCTCTCTCTCCGCTGGTCTCCTCTCTCTCTGCTGGTCTCCTCTCTCTCTGCTGGTTTCTTCTCTCTCTTCGCTGGTCTCCTCTCCGCTGGTCTCCTCTCTCTCTCCGCTGATCTCCTCTCCGCTGGTCTCTCTCTGCTGGTCTCCTCTCTCTCTCCGCTTTTCTCCTCTCTCTCCGCTGGTCTCCTTTCTCTCTCCGCTGATCTCCTCTCCGCTGGTCTCCTCTCTCTCGGCTGGTCTCCTCTCTCTCCTTGCTGGTCTCCTCTCTCTCCTCGCTGGTCTCCTCTCTCTCCTCGCTGGTCTCCTCTCTCCCCGCTGGTCTCCTCTCTCCCCGCTGGTCTCCAATCTCTCCCCGTTGGTCTCCTTTCTCTCTCTCCGCTGGTCTCCTCTCTCTCCGCTGGTCTCCTCTCTCTCTGCTGGTCTCCTCTCTCTCCAAAGTGTACTATGGCAGTGGGACAAGGGTTTAATGAATGGAATCAGTCCTCCTTGCAAACGTGTACTAATTGGCAGTGACAGGGTTAAGGGGTCAGTCTCTCCTAGGGGGCAAAGGGACTAAATGGCAGTGCCAGGGTTAGGGGTCAGTCCCTCCTAGAGGTAAAGTTAATAATGGCAGTGACATGGTTAAGGGGTCAGTCCGCTCCTAGGGGCAAAGTGGTACTAATGGCAGTGACAGGGTTAAGGGTTGCCGGTCTCTCCTAGTGGGGCAAAGTGTACATAAATTGCAGTTACGGTTAAGGGTCCGTCTCCTCGCTAGGGTATAAGTGTAAATAATGGGCAGTGTTGGGACGGTGGTTAAGGGGTCAGTCCCTCCTAGGGGCAAGTGTCTAATGGCAGTGACAAGGGGTTTAAGGGGTCGTCCTCTCCTAGGTGCAAAGTTACTACATGGCATGTGACCAGGTGTTAAGGGGTCCAGTCCCACCAGGGCAGAAGTGTACTAAGTGGCAGTGACATGGTTAGGGGTCAGTCCCTCCTATGGGGCAAAGTGGTCCTAATGGCAGTGACAGGGTTCAGGGGTTCAGTCCCTCTAGGGGCAAAGGGTAACTAATAACTGGCAGTGACAGGGTTAATGGGTCCGGTCCCCTATGGGCTAAAGTGTACTAATGGCATGACAGGGTTAAGGGGTCACAGGTCCCGGGGTCCTTGGGCAAGTGTAACTAATGGCAGTGACAGGAGTTAAGGTGTCAGGTCCCGCGCTAGGGCAAAGTTTAGGCTACAGGCGTGACAGGGTTTTAAGGGGGTCAGTCCCCTCTAGGGGCAAAAGTGGTACTAGAGGCGGTGACAGGGTTAAGGATCAGTCCCTCCCTATGGCAAATTGTACTAATGGCAGTGACAGGTTAATGGGTCAGTCCCGGGCCTAGGGGCAAAGGTTACTAATGGCAGTACAGGGTTAAAGGGTCATCTCCTCCTAGGAGGCAAAGTGTAACTGAATGGCAGAGACAGGGTTAAGGGTCAGTATCTCGTCCTTGATTGCAAAGTGTTACTAATGGCAGAGACAGGGTAAGGGGTCTCGTCGATCCCTAAGGGCAAAGTTTACTAGATGGCAGTGGACAGGGTTAAAGGGTCGAGTCCCTCCTAAGGGGCAAGTTTTACTAATGGCATGACAGGGTTAAACAGTCTGGGTGATTGATGCTTTTATTTGCTCGAATCTGACACCAAAGTACTTTTAAATAATTTGTGAGTTTGTTTGTAAAAGTGCTGAGCTAAGGCTTGGGAGGGGTTTGATTTCCATTGGCTACTTTCTTTTATCTGACAAATGATCTGTGCAACAAGTTTTGCACAGGCATGATCTCCCGCCTCCTTCTCCCTCCCCCCCTCCTCCCTCTCCCCACAAACCGATCTCCCCGCCTGTCTCTCCCCCCTCACTCTCCCTCCCCCGCCCTCACAGGCAGATCTTCTCGCCTCTCTCTCTCCCTCCCCCCTCTCCACGCCTCCCCCACAAGCCGATCTCCGCACCTCCTCTCCCCCCTCCTCTCTCTCAGTCCCCCCCCCCCTGCCCTGCCACATCAGATCTTCCACGCGTCCTCTCTCCCCCCCCCCCTCCTCTGCCTTCCCCCCCCCCCCCCACCCCCAGGAAGAAATGCTCCCCGCCTCTCTCTCCCCTTTTCATATCCGTTATAGGCTCTCTGTTAGGACACTTGGGAAATGGCTAAAGAAACACTTGATTAAACAACCCATACAAACGCCCCTTTTAAGTACAGGCAATTTATATTTATGTTGTTTTTGGTTGTTGATTTAAGACTTTTACCTTTTCATAATTGGTTTAATAACAGTAAAATGTCCAAGGTTTAATTTCAACCAACTGAATAACCATTTCACGCCAACACTCGGGGGCTTACCAGTCAGTCGGTAACGTGTGTTTTGCCTTTTTATTCATTACTCGACCCTAACAAGTCCTCACTTCAACTCACTACTCCCCCTCGTCCTTGTCAACAGGCGAGTGCGGCTTGGAAACATTATCCTGTAACGTAGTGAGGTTTCAGATACCCGTGGGTGAGGTTAGGAGGGAGAATGTTGGGGGATTTACAGGTGAGAAGGACACAGGAGAAAACTCCATAGGTGGAAAGCAAGAGAAGGGGAGAAGGACCTCACGGTACCAATGGAGAGTTAGAGTAGTTGGAATGAAGTGAAAGATATGTAATGAGCAACAGTATGTGATACTGGTTGATTGCAAGAAGCTAGCACAGGAGACCAGCGTAGAGAGATGAGACCAGAGAGAGATAGAGATAGAGAGATAGACGAGAGAGAGAAGACCAGCGGACGAGAGAGGAGACCAGCGGAAGAGAGAGGAGACCAGCGAAGAGGAGGAACCAACGGAGAGAGAGGAACCAGCGTAGAGAGAGGAGACCACGGAGAGAGAGGAGACCAGCGGAGAGATAGACCAGCGGAGAGATAGAGACCAGTGGCGGAGAGAGAGGAGACCACAAGAGAGAGGAGACCATCGGAGGAGAGGAGAAAGACCAGCAGAGAGGAGACCAGCGTAGAGAGCGACCAGCGGAAGAGAGAAGACACGGAGAGAACCACTGAGAAGGAGAGAAGGAACCGCGGAGAGAGGGAGACAACGAGGAGCGGAGACCAGCGTAGAGAGGAGTAGACCATCAAAGAGAAGAGAGGAGACCAGGGGAGAGAGAGGAGACCAGCGAGAGATAGACCAGCGTAGAGAGAGAAGACCCAGCGGAGAGGAGTAGACCCGCGAGAGAGAGATCCAGCTGAGAGAGAGGAGACCAGCGGAGGGAGAGGAGGGAAAAAAAGAGACTAGCAGAGAGGAGACCAGCGGAGAGAGAGAACCCAGCGAGAGAGAGAAACCATCGGAGAGAGACCAGCGTAGAGAGAGGAGACCAGCTGAGAGAGAGGAGCCCCATAAGAGAGAGAGAGAGAGAGTCAGAAGAGAGAAGAAGACCAGCGGAGAAGAGGAGACCAGCGGATAGAGAGGAGACCACGGAGAGAGAGGAGACCGGCGTAAGAGAGGAACCAGCAGAGAGAAGATAGGAGACCCAGCGTAGAGAGAGGAACAGCGGGAGAGAGAGACCAGCAGAGAGCGAGGACCATCGGAGGAAAGAAAAGAGTAGACGCAAGCGGAGACGAGAGGTACCAGCGGGAGAGAGGATACCATACGAGGGGAATAGAGAAGAGACCAGCGAGAGGAACCACGGAGAGAAACCAGCGGAGAGAGAGAAGACCAGCGGTAGAGGACTCATCGGAGGAGAGCGGAGACCAGCGGAGCGAGAGGAGACCAGCGGAGAGAGAGGAGACCAGCGAGAGAGAGGAGAACCAGCGAGAGAGAGTATACCAGCGTGAGAGAGTAGACGCAGCATAGAGAGGAGGAGACCACAGAGAGAGAGGAGACCACGGAAAGAGAGGACCAGGAGAGGGAAGACCAGGCGGAGAAGAGAGGATACCAGCAGAGAGAGAGAGACCACGAGGGGAGAGAAGAGGACCAGCAGAGAGGAGACGAGCGTAGAGAGAGACCAGCGGAGAGAGAGAAGACCAGCGGAGAGAGAACCAGCGAGAGAGAGTGAGACCAGCGGAGAGGAGGAGACCAGCGGAGATAGAGGAGACACTCGGAGAGAGAGGAGATCAGCGTATAGGACTCGGGGAACTTTCCCCTGCGGCTTGTTCCCTCCTTACTGCCGCATCTCAATTCCCGCTCTCTTACATAGAATGTACGCAACCACTCGGTTCTCCTACTCTTATTGCGCAATTCGTTCCACGTGTGGCGCGTACACTTGACGGCGTGCCGCCACCTCCAGCTTTGAGGTCAAGTTTCAGGCCCCTTTGTGCGTATTCTCCGAGCGTCCATACTTAGAATTTGGGGGCAGAGAATGCATAGGAAAGTTTGACCACAGCTAGATGGCAGCACACGCCATCACGAGTACCGCCGCTCTTCATAGAGATGCGTCAGTATTGCTAACGGGGAGGACCGGGCTCCGAGTTACGAGTAGAGTACCGCGGTGCGAGCGGGCTCTATAAAGAGATCGGGCTCGGATGCGGCCCATAGGTGGGGGAACAACGCCCTGTGCATGTTTCCATGATATACCCTAACACGCGGAGTAGAGAGAGGAGACCACGGTGAGAGAGGAAGACCCAGCGGAGAGAGAGAGGAGACCAGCGAGCGAGAGAGGAACCAGCGGGGAGAGAGAGGAGACCCATCGGAGGGAGAGAGGAGACCAGCGGAGAGAGAGGGAGACCAGCGGAGAGAGAGAGGGACCAGCGTAAGAGAGAGAGGAGACACGGATGAGATAGAGGAGACCATCGGAGAAGAGAGGCGACCAGCGGTAGAGAGGAGACAGCGGAGAGAGGAGACCAGCGGAGAGGATATCAGCGGAGAGAGAGAGGAGACCAGCTAGAGAGATGAGACCAGCGGGAGAGAGGAGAACCAGCGAGAGAGAGAAAGTAGACCAACGGGGAGAATTGAGGACCAGCGGGGTATCGGAGACCAGCGGGGAGGAGGAGACCAGCGGGAGAGAGAGGATACCAGCGAGGATAGAGAGGAGACCAGCAAGGAGAGAGGGAACCGAGCCTAGAGAGCGGGAGACCAGCGGATAGGAGATCAGCGATAGAGCAGGAGCCAAGCGGAGAGAGAAGGAGAAACGCGGAGAGAGAGAGGAGACCAGCAGAGAGACCAGCGGAGAGGAATCCGCGGAGAGAGAGGGAGACCAGCGGAGAGGAGACCAGCAAGAGAGAGAGAACCAGCAGAGAGAGAGGAGACCAGCAGAGAGAGAGGAGACCAGCGGAGAGAGAGAGGAGACCAGCGGAGAGAAGAGATGAGACCAGCGGATAGAGAGAGGATACCCAGCGGGAGAGAGAGGAGACCCGCAGAGAGAGAGAACAGCGGAGAGAGGGCCAGGCAGAGAGAGAAGAGACCCAGCGGAGGGAAGAGACCAGCGGAGAGAGTTATACCCTCGGACGATAGACGAGACCAGCGGGAGAGAGAGAGAGGAGACCAGCGGAGAGGAGACCAGCGGAGAGAGCAGAGACCAGCGGGATAGAGGAGACAGCGGGGAGAGAGGAGACCACGGATAGAGAGAGGAGACGCAGAGAGAGAGGAGAACCATCAGAGAAGAGAGGAGACCAGCGTAGATAGAGGAGACCAGTTGATAGAGAAGAGACCAGCAGAGAAGAGATAGAGACCAGCAGAGAGAGAGGAGACCAGCGGTGAGAGAGGAGACCAGCGGAGAGAGAGGAGACCATGCTGGGAGAGAGAGAGAAGGAAACTAGAAAGGGAAGAAAATCCTCCTCCCTCCCTACCCCTGGACCTCTCTTCTCTCTATTCTCCCCTCTTATATTATATATATCCATCTATATCTGATTTATACCATCTTATGATATATATTATACCATCTATATATATTCTACCATGCCTATATATATATACCATCTTTATATGATTATACCATGCATATATATAATATACCTCATATATATATTATACCATCATACTATATATAATAACCATCTTATATATAATATACCATCTTATATATAATATACTCACATCTTATAGAATATAACCATCTTAATATAATATGACCATCTATATATATATAGTAGACCAGCTTATATTATACCAGCTTATATATATTTAACCAGTTTTTATATCTTATACCATCATTATTGTATTATACCATCTTAATATATTATACCACATATATATATATTAACCATCATATATATATATACCAATCTTATATAATATTATACCATCATATATATATATTATAACCATCTTATATATATTATACCACATTCTTATATATATTATACCCTCTTATATATAGTATACATTGCTTATATATTATTATACCATCTTATATATATTATACCACTTATATTAATATTATACCATCTTATATATATATCCATTCTTATATATATTATACCATCATATATAATCTACATCTTTTATATATTATACCATCATATATATTATACCCATCTTATATATATTATACCTATCATATATGATAATATCCGCACTTATATATAATATCCCATCTTGATATTATTATACCATCTTGATATACTAATAGACCACTTATATATATATATTATACCAGCGTATAGATACACCACGGAGAGAGATGAGACCAGTTGGTGTAGAAGATCCATCTTGGTGATAGAGGAGACCAGCGGATAGAAGAGAGACCTCAGAGATAGAGGGTACCAGCGTAAGAGAGGATACCATCGTAGAGAGAGGGAGACCAGCAGAGGAGAGGAGACCAGCGTGGAAGAGGTAACCAGCGGATAGAGAGAGGAGACCGCAGAGAGAGATGAGGAGACCAGCGAGAGAGAGGAGCCGCGCGAGAAGCGATAGGAGACCAGCGGAGAGAGAGGAGACCATCGGAGAGAGCGGAGACCCAGTGGTGGAGAGAGGAGAACAGCGGGGGAGGAGAGAGGAGGACCAGCGGGGAGAGAGGAGACCCAGCGGAGAGAGAGAGGAGACCTCAGCAGAGAGAGAGGGACCCAGCGGAGAGAGAGGAGACCATCGTAGAGAGAGGAGACTCAGCAGAGAGAGAGAGAGAGACCACAGAGAGAAGGAAGACCAGCGTGGAAGAGATGATACCAAGCGGAGAGAGAGAGGAGACCATCAGAGAGAGAGAGGAGACCAGCAGAGAGATAGATGAGACCAGTCAGAGAGAGAGAGGAGACCACGAGAGAGAGAGACCAGCGGAAGCTAAGGAGAACCCAGCGGAGAGAGAGAGACGATACCGCGGAGAGAGAGGAGACCAGCGGCGACAGATGAGACCATCTGAGAGAGGAGAGACCAGAGAGAAGAGGAGACCAGCGAGAGAGGAGGAGACCAGCAGAGAGAGGAGACCAGCGTAGAGAGAGGGAGACCAGCTGAGAGCGAGGAGAAACCAGCAGAGCGAGAGGAGACCAGCGGAGAAGAGGAACCAGCAGAGAGAAGAGACCAGCGGGATAATGAGACCAGCAAGAGAGAAGAGACCAGCGAGAGAGAGGAGACCATGCAGAGAAGAAGAGACCAGCGGAGAGAGAAGAGACCAGCCGGAGAGAGAGGAGACCAGCGGAGGATAGCAGAGACCAGCGGAGATAGAAGAGGAGACCAGCTGAGAGGCGACGCAGCAGCGAGGAAGAGGAGACCAGTGGGGAGGAGGAGACCAGCGGGGAAGAGGAGACCAGCGGAGAGAGAGAGGGAGAGACCAGCAGAGAGAGAGGGACCACGGAGAGAGAGGAGACCAGCGTAGAGAGAGGAGACAGCAGAGAGAGAGAGGAAGACCAGCAGCGAGAGAGGAGACCAGCCGTGGAGATAGGATACCATCAGAGAGAGAGAGGAGACAGCAGAGAGAGAAGGAACCCTGCAGAGAGAGAGAGGAGACCAGCGGAGAGAGAGGAGACCACGGAGAGAGAGGAGACCAGCGGAGAGAGAGGAGACCACTGAGAGGAGAGACCAGCGGAGAGAGAGGAGACCAGCGGAGAAGAGAGAGGACCTGCGGACGTAGAGAGGAGACCAGCTGAGAGAGAGGATACCAGCGGTAGAGGAGACCCATCAGAGAGAAGGAGAATCAGCGGAGAGAGAGAGATCGCGGGAGAGAGTAAGACCCAGCGGAGAGATAGAGGAGACCAGCAAGAGGAGACCATCGGGTGGAGAGAAGAGACCAGCAGAGAGAGATACAGCCAAGAGAGGATATCAGCGAGATGAGAGAGAGGAGAACCATCGAGAGAGAGGAGCCAGCGTAGAGGAGACCAGCAAGAGAGAAAGAGACCGAGGAGAGAGAGGAGACCAGCAGATGAGAGGTGACCAAGCGGGGGAGAGAAGGACAGACCATCAGAGAGAGATGAGACCAGGAGAGAGATGAACCAGCGGAGAGAGAGGAGACCGAGCTTAGAGAGAGAGAGGAGACCAGCGATAGAGAGAGGAGCCAGCGGAAAAAAGAGAGAGATGAGACCAGCGGAGAGAGAGAGGACCACGGAGATAGAGGAGACCAGCGGAGAGAGAGAGGAGACCAGCGGAGAGAGAGGAGACAGCGGAGAGAGAGGAGAACCAGCGGAGAGATAGGAGACCAGCAGAGCGAGAGGAGAACCATCGTAGATAGAGAGGATACCTGCGGAGAGAGAGGATATCAGCGGAGAGAGAGGAGACCAGCGGAGAGAGGAGACCAGCAGAGAGAGAGGAGATCAGCGGAGAGAGAGAGATCAGCGGAGAGAGAGGAGACCAGCGGAGAGAGAGAGGAGACCAGCAGAGAGGAGACCAGCGGAGTGAGAGAAGAGACCAGCAGAGAGAGAGACCACAAGATAGATCAGCGGTAGATAGAGAGAGGAGACCATGCGGAGAGAGAGGAGACCAGCGGAGAGGAGACCAGCAGAGAGAGGAGACCAGAGGAGAGAGAGGAGACCAGCAGAGAGAGAGGGGACCAGCGGGGAGAGAGGAGACCAGCAGAGAGAGATGAGACCAGAGGAGAGAGAGGAGACCAGCGGAGAGAGAGTAGTACCAGCGATAGAGAGAGAGGAGACCAGCGGATAAGAGAGAAGTAGAACCAGCGGAGACGGAGAGGGGAAGGACCCAGCGGAGGAGAGAGTAGAAACCAGCGGCGAGAGAAGGAGACCACGGAGAGAGAGGGGAGACCAGCGGAGAGGAGAGGGATACCCATAGAGTAGAGGAGACCAGCGGAGCGGAGATCAGCGGAGAAAGAGAGGAGACCAGCGGTAGAGAGAGGATAACCATCAAGCTAGAAGAGACCAGCGAGAGAGAGTAGACCGAGGACGAGAGAGGAGACCAGCAGAGAGAGAGAGACCAGCGGGGAGAGAGGAGCCCAGCAGATGAGTTTGGACCAGAGGAGAGGAGACCAGCGGAGAGCGAGGACCATGCGGAGAGCGAGGAGACCAGCGAGCAGGAGACCACGAGAGCAGAGAATAGACCAGCGGAAGAGAGGAGACCACGGAGAGAGAGGATACCAGCGGATAGAGATGAGACCAGCGGAGAGGAGAGGAGACCATCAAGAGGAATGTAGACAGTCAGAGAGATAGATGAGGATCCGCGGAGAGAGAGAGGAGATCAGCGGAGAGAAGAGGAGATATAAGCAGATAGAGAGGAGACCCAGCGGAGAGAGAGGAGCCTAGCAGAGAGAGAGGAGACTAGCAGGGAGGGAGACTAGCAGAGAGAGAGGAGACCAGCGGAAGATGAGGGTGTGTAGGTAAATTAGTTGTGTAGTCCCAAGGGAATTAGATACAACACAAACAGAACAGTGCAGGCAGCAGCACCACGCCCCCCCCCCAGTCCTGCCTTACACATCTGACACACACCCAGCACTTATCACTCACTGTACACAATATCCCATTCAATTCATCATCAGAGAATAAACAGAGTTACACAGTGACTTATTGGCATCGCCCATGGGCTCTGTCCTCTCAACTCAAGGTGGACACAGTGAAGAAGGGACCTCCCCGATCTCCTTTGATGTAAGTTCCCTGCCATCTCAGGGTGACACATTGACACAGACGGAAGGGACCTTCAGTAATCTCCCATGATTACAGTTCCTGCCATCCGCAGGGTGACACGTTGACAGCCAGAGGGACCTTGTAATATCCAGAGTCTGGTCCTTCCCCTTACAGGAATCGGCCATCGCTAATGAGGGAGTGTAATCATTCAATATATGATTTGAAAACATTTGTCGAGCTGGTGAGAGAGGGAAAGCGTCCTTCCCATCATTCTACAGTGCAGACGTACTAACCCGTGTGTGTCACTGCATCTACACACAGCTCTGGTTGCTCGTCAGTGTCACTTTTTACCGGTGGTGGAAAGGAGTAACCCCCTACCCATGTGAGGTATGAATCTATTGTGTGTTTTCTTCTCCGCTGTTTAATGAGTTTTGTTTTTATAATCTGACAAACTGTTGTTACTTTTATATTTATTGTGCTTGTCCAGTTGCATGAAGATTCAGGAGGTCACCGGTGAATTCAGTCTCCGCCCGGCTGGGCTGACTGTCACCATGAGATTCCTGAAACACCCCACAATGCAGACATGCTTACGGTCCTAGGAATAATGTGCATTAAGTAACTCTTCCCCATCTCATCCAACGGTACATATAACGCTTCATACTGCCCCTCATATTCAAGAGCACCTTCCTCCTTCTCCTCTAACCGCTCCTTATAAACTCCTCCTATTGCCCAATATAATCTCTCATAATAATACTAATAGTCATGTTCTTGTTATAGCGCTTTGCTAGTTTACATAGCGCTTTACAGAGACATTTTGCAGGCACGAGGTCCCTGCCACCGTGGAGCTTAACCATCTATGTTTTTGGTGCCTGAGGCACAGGAGATAAAGTGACTTGCCCAAGGTCACCAGGAGCCGGACAGCCGGGAATAGATAACCCAGGTGCCCTGCTTCACACTCAGTGCCAGTCAGTGTCTCACTGATCCGCTCCGTCTCCCAGGTTTCTCCTGCTTTTCACACTCATGCCAGTCAAGTGCCTTACCTCACTGAGCCGCTCCTTCTCCCCAGGTTCCCCCCCCCCCCCTGCTTCACACTTCATTCAGTCAGTGTCGTTACTTCACTGAGCCGCTCCTTGCCCCGGTTTCCCCTGCTTCACACTCAGTGCCAGTCAGTGTCGTTACTCTCACTGAGCCGCTCCCCAAGGGGGCTGGCCTCTCGCCAGTGTTCCGCCTGCTTCATCCCCAAACACTCAGTGCAGTCATGTCGTTACTCTCCACTGGCCGCTCCCTCTCCCGGTTCCCCTGCTTCCCACGTCAGTGCCAGTCAGTGTCCTTTACTCCTGAGCCGCTCCTTCTCCCAGGCTCTCCCTGCTTCACCCTCAGTGCCAGTCAGTGTCTTAACTCACTGATCCGCTCCTTCTCACGAGGTTCCTCCCCTGCTTCACACCCTCAGTGCCCAGTCCCAGTGTCCATTACTTACTCACTAGGCCGCTTCCTTATCCACAGGTTCCCCTTCTTGTCACACTCAGTGCCCAGGCAATTGTCTTACTCACTGAGCCGCTCCCTCTCCAGGTTCCCCCGTGCTTCACACTCATGCCAGTCAGTGTCTTTATCACTGAGCGCTCCTTCTCCCAGTTCCCCTGCTTCACACCAGTCCAGTCAGTGTCTTTACTCACTGAGCGAAATCCTTCTCCCATGCTCCCCTGCTTCACAACTCAGTGCCAGTCGTGTCTTTACTCACTGAGCCGCTCCTTCTCCCCAGGTTCCCCTGCTTCCACACTCAGTGCCAGTCAGTGTCTTACTTACTCACGGAGCCGCTTCCTTCTCCAGGTTCCCCTCTTCACACTCAGTGCCAGTCAGTGTCGTTACTCATAGAGCCGCTCCTTCTCCCAGGTTCCCCTGGTCAAACCACCTTCGGTGCCAGTCAAGTGTCTTTACTCGCTGAGCCACTCCTTCTTCTCCCGAATAACTCCTCCCTATTATTGCCTCCGATAAACCGCACTATACTCCTCCTATTACTCATATAACACCCCCCCCTTACGCCTTGTATTGCCATATAACCACTACCTCATAAAATCTCCCTATAACTCCTAGTTGCTTCATATTGGTCTCTTGGCCATGGGGGGCATAGGCTGTTGTGTTATATAGAATAAGAGGGCACATTTTTTTTGAAATTTTTACCGCCTCGGATTGGGTGGTTCCTTTGATACGGATCACTCTCACAAGTGAAATCAACATTGGGGTTTTTTCTTTTCATCAACCGGCATTGAAAAATCCTTCCAGGACGAATTTTGAAGAGGGAGAGAAAGAAAGAGAGAGAGAGAGAGAATTTGTGTCCCCCGTTCTGTTATACTGTAGCTATTTTCGCGCATATTTCGAGTAGCTTCCTCCCCTTGGGCTTCCTTTAAAAGCAGAACCACTTATCCACTTCCCTGGCTGACAGTTAATGTTTCCGTGTGAGCACACCTGAGATACCTGTGAGATTTGTCTAAGTGCTAGATTAGCTACAATGGTGAGCAGTGAGCATTTTAAAAGTATGATGTGATCGTGATGCTACCTATTAAGCTTGTTTAGCTCACACTAACTAGAGCTGGCAGCCTAGAAAGCCGTGGTTGTGGGTTTCCTAGTCCTGTGGGGTCTGACACCATTCCAGCCATTAGGTTGGTGCCTTAAGGCTTGTTACAATCTGTATCGTTGGTTTTGAGATCCTGATTAGGAAGTGTGGTGATGGGACTCAATTAAAATATACTTTGCATTCATTGCCTATCTCCCACAGCCAAGTATCCTCATGTTTGCTCCTGGCAGAGGCATTTCCTCCCTCATTTATTTGGATTGACGCTAGAGGGGTATCTATAAAACTGTGACTGGTATAAAATTAGAAGTCAGTTTTCTGTTTCTGTCTGTCTGTTGTCTGTCTGTCTTCGTCTCTGTAATACAAATCACGTCCAGATTGCAGTCACGAATTTTGAAAGAATTTTGCCCGGACCGTCACCTGAAAATTCCGCTGGCGGAATGGATTTCCGGCAGAATTTGGAAACCACATTTGCACAGGTTTTGCCCATCTCTTCATAGGAGCTGTTCTATGGGGCAATAGGAGTGAAGGTAGGGAGGAGTTGTATGGGTAATTAGGAGGAGTAATATGGCAGCGTTTACATGGTCATTAGGAGGAATGGGGAAGAGTTACTTAATATGCTCTATGTAACGGTCTCTATAACTCCCCCTATTTACAAACAACTACAAAACCATAATACCCTCTCCCTATAACTCCCCCTATTACACCATATACCTCCTTCCCTAGAAATCCCCCTAATACCCCATATAACCGCTCCTATACCTCCCCCTAATAACCATATCCGCTCCCTATACTCCACCTATTACAAACCATATAACCCGCTCCCTATAACCTCCTACTATGGTTCTATATATTCCTAATAGTTAAATGACCTATAAAAAGGGGATCTTGAACTCATACAAAGACTTCCAAGTGACCCACATTGAAGTGTCCTTGTTAGGGTCACCCAGACCTGAGGAATAGCTCCCACGCATAGTAACGACATTAACTTCACTAGGAGTTTCCAGCAGAGAATTTGTTACAGTTCTCGAACATTGGGTAAATTCTTCTTCCCCAGTAAGCAGGTATTCTCAGAGCAAGAACCACTTGCCCATATTACATCTCCCACCCTCCTCATCCTCCTCTCTGTCAACCTACACAGACCCGTCGGTAAGTTATGACAAAAACCTGGCCATCTCACTACTGGGGGGGACAGACCTGCTGAGAGGTCACAGAAATCTACCCCATCTCCCTCCCCACCCAGATATCTGCCTCCTCCTCACCCAGAATCGTACCTCCTGCTACCTCCAACACACAAATATCTAACCCCCACCTTTTCCAACCTAAATGTCTACCTCCTCCTCCTTCCCCAACCCAAAATCGTCTCCTTCCTCCTCCCAAGAATAACCCAGATTCTGGCCTCCTGCCTCATCCTCACCCAGAAATCTACCCCGATTCCTCCTCACCCATAAATCTACCCCTGCCTCCTCCTCGCCCATAAATCTAACCCTTGCCTCCTTCCAACCCACATATCTACCCCCTACCTCCTCACCACCCAAATATCTACCTCCTGCTTCCTCCCTTCTTAACCTAATATCTAAAACGCCCTGTGCCCACTCCAACCCAATATCCACCCATCCTCCCCCAACCTGAATATCTACCCCCTGCCTCATCCAAAACTAAATATCTACCCCGCCTCCTCCCAACCAGACATATCTACCCCCTGCCTCCCTACTACCCCGTTCTGCCTCCTCCCAACTCACATATCTTATACACCTTGCTTGCCAACCCACATATCTAACCACCCCTCCTGCCCCTCCTCCCATACCCACATAATCACCCCCCGCCTCCTTCCCACCCAGAAATCTCAACTCCTGGGCCTCCTTCCAAACACAAATATTACCCCCCACCTTTCCCAAACTAAATGTCTAACCTCCTGCTCCGCCCCCACCCAGAAAATCGATCTCCTGCCTCCTCCCAACCCAACTATTCTCCTCCTGCACCTAATATCTAACCTATGCCTCCCTCCCCAGCCCGACTCACTCCTGTCTCCTCCCAACCAGATATCTGCTCTGCTCATCCTCACCCAGAAATCTAACCCCGATTTCCTCTCACCCATAAATCTACCCCTGCCTCTCCTCGCCCATAATCTAACCTTGCCTCCTTCCACCCACTATCTAGCTAACCCGCCCCTACCTCCTCACCACCCAAATATCTACCTCCTGCTTCCTCCTAACCTAAATATCTACGCCCTGCCCACTCCCAACCCAAATATCCACCCCCATCCTCCTCCCAACCTGAATATCTACCCCCTGCCTCATCCAAAACTAAATATCTACCCCGCCTCCTCCCAACCTACATATCTACCCCCTGCCTCCCTACTACCTTCTGCCTCCTCCGACTCACATACATCCTACAACCAACCTGCTCCCACCCACTACTACACCGATCCTGCCTCCTCCCAACCCGCCTATCTCACCCCCCGACCTCCTTCTACCCAGAAATCTACCATCCTGCCTCCTCCCAAACTCACATATCACCCCACCTCGGCTCCCAGCCTAAAAATCTAACCTCCTCCCACCTCAACATATCTTACCCCACCTCCTCCCCCAACCTAAATCTCTACCTCCGCCCTTCCTCACGAAACCAAATATCTACCCCCTGCCCAATCTCCCCCTGCCTCCTCACAACCCCATATCTACTCCTGCCTCCTCCCACCCACATATCTACCCCTCGCCTCTTTCCACCACATAAATCTATCTACTTCCTGCCTCCTCCCCAACTCACTATCTACATCTAACCCCACCTCCTCCCAACCTAAAAATCTAACTCCTCCCGACCTCACATATCTACCGCCACCATCCTCCCAACGTAATATCTGACCTTCCTGCCTCCTCCCACCCAACTATCTACCACCCCCTCCCCACCCAAATATCTACCGTCCCCCCCCGCCTCCTCCAACCGCAAATATATACCCCCACCCGACCTGCCTTCCCCGCACCTCAATTATCTACCCTAAGCCGTGTCCTCACAAACCCAGAAAACTTACCTTGCTTCCTCTATCCGTAGGATATTTTGCCATCAGGGTATTGGGGGTACATGAAATTAAAATCACACGCACACACGTGAGATCGTTTATCACAGGTCCCTGCCAAGGGGGGGCGCAAGACAGCGAAAGAAGTGTCATCAGGTTTACCAGAGAACCACCCAAAATAAGGCAGCTTTTGTCGTTTTAACACAATATTACCCATTTTTTTTTTTCCCCATACAATATTTCTGGATAAATCCGTATATCGCATACAAATAGTGGAATGTGATGTGTGTATATGGCGTTTCACCCAACGTTGTCCCTGGGATCCTCGCGGATATGCGAGTCCTGGGGACGCGGGACACATCTCCGAGGAGGAAGGAGTTTCTAGACAATAAGCCAGTTTGTACCAGTAACCTCTATGCAGGGGGAGCTCAACTAAACTCCATCCTCTCGAGACCCCTCCAACAGTCAGGTTTTCGGATATCCCAGCTTCAGTACAGATGGCTGTAATGAGTTACCTTGTCTTCAGCACAGGTGGCTGAATAAGTCCCCTGCTTTTTGAGCACTAGGTGGCTTCTCAGTCCAATGGACCTGTTCCTCTGCTTGAGCCCCTTTGCTGTGAGAACTGGGATATGCCTGATAAACCTGACCTGTTGAGGGGGACAGGAGTCTGAGGCCCCTGCACAGTGGTGGTGACATGTCTGCCCCTAGGAGGGACTGACCCCTTAACCCTGTCACTGCCATTAGTACAATTTGCCCCTAGGAGGGACTGACCCCTTAACCATGTCACTGCCATTAGTACACTTTGCCCATAGGAGAGACTGACCCCTTAACCCTGTCACTGCCATTAGTACACTTTGCCCCTAGGAGGGACTGACCCCTTAACCCTGTCACTGCCATTAGTACACTTTGCCCCAAGGAGGGACTGACCCCTTAACCCTGTCACTGCCATTAGTACACTTTGGCCATAAGAGGGACTGATTCCTTAACCCTGTCACTGCCATTTGTACACTTTGCCCCTAGGAGGGACTGACCCCTTAACCCTGTCACTGCCATTAGTACATGTCACGGGAGACCGGGTCTCTTAACACATTTATATTTAAGGGATCTGTCACAGGGCATAGCAAGGCAGTGAAATAAAATGGGGTTTATTTGGATAAAACCTCGGAAACACACAAAATACAGAGATATACACACTTACTGGGGTCGGGGGTATGAGATTTAGCCTTTCCTCGGTGCAGGGCGCCCGCTTGCGAGGGCTTACCCTGATCGGAACCTTGTTCCGGACGTCCTGGTCCGAGATTCAGCAGAAACTCCTGACCGGGACCTGGTCCCGATACTCCTGGAACTGTTTGCAGCAAGAACCCCTGACCGCGAACGCTACGTTCTCAGATAAGAAGTTGGTCCTCGCGTCTGACTCAGTCTCTGCCGGGCAGACTGTCCTCGCTTCAAAACGAAGCCGGTTGCTCTGTTATTTGGGACAGAGCAGCTTTGGAAAATCCGCCCGCGCATCATCGACTCCAGCCACAAAATCGCCTGGTTCCCTGACTGGGGCTTCTCCTTACATACCCTCCTCTGGGCTATGTTCAGTATGGAATAAGGAGGAGCGACCAATCAGAGCGTGGGAATTCCTCCACGCCAGCCAATAGGAATAGGGGCTCGTCCTTTGGGTGATGTCAGAGGAGGGGGCGTGCCAAACCGGCATGGGATGCCCTGTGGGCGGGACATATGAATTGACCAATGGGAAATGCACTGACATTCTGCCGCTTCCCTCAGTCAACCCATTGCCACCTTCTGGGCAGGCTCCACTAAGACTGGCAGACCCGAGTGTCCTCCCCACAGGGGGCCTCTGTTCTCCGGACTCAGTACTCTGCCCTGCCCCGGCCACTTAGAACCCCGACACCTCTCAACATCCCGTCTCCCCTTTGAACTACGGACTCCATGCAGACTTGCTGGCATCTTAAACATATGCTCTGGCGGACTGCATAGAGCCTTATAGTAACTGTAAAACACATGATAAAGTATACTTTAATAAAGAATATACTTTGGGGAACCTTATACTTAATCAGTAATGGGATTGGGGATATTTGGGCTGGAAATCCAGGAGTCTGGAGGACACTGGGTAGGCCCGGTGTAATTCACCCAACGTACCGGCAAATCATGCCTGCTCGCTGGGTAGAATTAAATTACTACCGGTAACTTTGGCCCCCAAACTCCTGCAAACAAATGGCCTAAGTCTCTGAGTGTTTGTGCTCATCAGATGGTGTCCAGGAAGCGGAGCTGCCTGCGGTGATACTGCTAGCCACGTCCTTCTCCTGTCACGTCTTGGGAAGAAGATCCAGGAGTGTACGAAGGCTGTACAGCTCCGCACGGGGTCCAATGGCTCAGTTCTCCCAGGTAACACTATCCATAATACCTGTTACCAGGCTAGAGGTCACACTGCAAACCTTTCATCAGCAGGGTTTTAATATCTCAGCAACTGAGAAGCGGTGTCACTCATTGGGAGGCGGTGTCACTCATTGGGAGGTGGTGTCGCTCGTTGGGAGGCAGTGTCACTTGTTGGGAGGTGGTGTCGCTCGTTGGGAGGCAGTGTCACTCATTGGGAGGTGGTGTCGCTCGTTGGGAGGCAGTGTCACTCGTTGGGAGGCGGTGTCACTCGTTGGGAGGCGGTGTCACTCGTTGGGAGGCGGTGTCACTCGTTGGGAGGCGGCGTCACTCGTTGGGGGGCGGTGTCACTCGTTGGGAGGCGGTGTCACTCGTTGGGAGGCAGTGTCACTCGTTGGGAGGCGGCGTCACTCGTTGGGAGGCGGTGTCGCTCGTTGGGAGGCGGTGTCACTTGTTGGGAGGTGGTGTCACTCGTTGGGAGGCGGTGTCGCTCGTTGGGAGGCGGTGTCGCTCGTTGGGAGGCGGTGTCGGCTTTCCCCCCGACCTATCTACCTCTCATTTTCTGTCTACTTCCCCGTTTAGTTACTACGTGATCATTATTCTACTTTGACATCGTTGTAAATCCAGGAAAGTTCCCCCTCCCTGAGACTGATCACTCCCTTCTGTTCTCACAGAATGACCGGCGAATGTCTGGGAAGCAGCGTCACATGGGGAGACCTACCTCCAAGAGTGAGCAGCACCAGTTCTCTCTCTGTTGCGGGTTCTTTTTATAAACAGTGTGTGTGTGATGTCAGTGTGTCTCTAAACACGGTTACACGTGACCATGAGATGCAGGAGACATCCCACCGCAGGAATACATCGGTGGAAGGGGGGGACATGTCTTCCATGGAATCGCATGCAATGCAGGATAGAGACAAGAAGAATCTGTGTCCCATGAAATCTGTCCTCCCCTCGCAAGGTGACACATGACACTGACAGAACGGATCTACAGCAAGGCACATCTATTCTGTCCCACAGAGGCACAGTGACACTGACAGAACTATCTACACAGGCACATCTATTCTGTCCCACAGGAGGACACAGTGACACTGACAAACTTCTACAGCAAGCACATCTATTCTGTCCCACAGGAGGACACAGTGACACTGACAGAACTATCTACAGCAAGGCACATCTATTCTGTCCCACAGGAGGACACAGTGACACTGACAGAACTATCTACAGCAAGGCACATCTATTCTGTCCCACAGGAGGACACAGTGACACTGACAGAACTGTGAGCTGTTTGCTGCCGGTCGCTGATCTTTGATGATGTTAAAGCTGCTCTATTTTGATCTGAAACTCACCAGCCCTTTATCCCCTGCACCCAATTTTCTAACTCTAGCTGTCCACGAAATGTCTGTGAATTCACTGTATAACTCTGTCCTTTTACTGTAACCATGTATTGTTATATCTCTGTGCCCAGGACATGCTTGAAAACGAGAGGTAACTCTCACTGTATTACTGCCTGGTATCACATCTTATAAATAATATAATCCATCCCCGAGGCACCGGGTATCAGCCTGAAGCCCCCGTATAATCCATCCCGAGGCACCGGGTATCAGCCTGAAGCCCCTGCTGTGACGGTGAGGGGGTAACCAGGCTCCATAAAATAATGTAGCCTTTTGGTTACCTCTGATCCTTGTATTGGGGTTCGGGAGTGTCAGCTCCTGAGCCCAGTGATTGTCTGTGCATTGTATAAAATTATGCGACAATAAAGAATTTATGTTTTTACATTTCCAGGGATGCCAGTGAGCAGGGATTGCGTGGGGGGGGGGGGGGGGGGGGGAGAGTGCAGTGCCAGCGCGCAGGGGTGCCAGTGGCATGCAGGAATTCCGTGGGGGGGGGGGGATAGCCAGAGCGCAGGGTGCCAGTGAGCAGTGGGATCGCTGGGTGGGGGGGAGTGCCAGCGCGCAGGGAGTCAGCGCGCAGGATGCCAGTGAGACCGGGATCGCTGGGGGGGGGTTGGAGTGCCAGCCGCAGGTGAGTGCCAGCGCGCGGGAGTGCAGTGAGCAGGGATCGCTGGGGGGGGGGATTGTGCCAGCGCGCACGGGTGGCAGCGGGCAGGGAGTGCCAGTGAGCAGGGATCGCTGGGGGGGAGTGCCAGCACGCAGGAGTGGCAGCGCGCAGGGAGTGGCAGCGGGCAGGGAGTGCCAGTGGGCGCAGGGATCGCT